>JARQTG010000211.1:0-298798 GCA_030142615.1 Syrista parreyssii
GTTGACGACTTTGACAATGTTGACTGTGTTGACTGCGACAATGTTGACGACTTTGACAATGTTGACTGTGTTGACTGTGTTGACTGCGACAATGTTGACTGTGTTGACTGCGACAATGTTGACGACTTTGACAATGTTGACTGTGTTGACTGTGTTGACTGCGACAATGTTGACTGTGTTGACTGCGACAATGTTGACGAGTTTGACAATGTTGACTGCTACTAGTGCTGCTTCCCTAAGACGTTAAATTCATAGCATGTCAGAGGTGCGAAATAAAGAAGTAGTAAAGTAGTAAAGTAGTAAGGAATAAAAGTACAAAATTAAAGAAGAAAATAAGAAGAGAGAGAATGAAAAATGAAATAAGGAATTAAAAGAGAAATAAAGAATGAAAGGAATGGATAAGTCGAAAGCGTCCAAGAGACCAGTATAGGAGACCGGCTGTAGGAAGAATGAGAGCACCGAGCCCGTGCTGGAGCTTATACGTCTATCCCACCCTTCGGCTACCCCCACTCTGGTGACAAAATTTTCAATTTGCATTATATGCTAATATTTCAATTTCTACTTTGGAGTTTTAATTTTCGGTGTCCAGTGCATTGCCCTATTCGCTGTGACCCTGGTAACCGTAAACGAAAAATTGAAAGGATTGGTCTTGCGTAACCTGAAATTTGGTTCAATTAATCAATACGTATACGATGATCGAATAATAAGTATTTTATTGTTACAGCATATAAATAATATAGAATATAATTAAAACTACAAGTATTATACACAATTTCTCACGACCAGGAGTCTGCAGGCAATTTCATAAGTCCTAAAAGATCACTTGACAATGTTGACAAGTTTGATAATGTTAAATTTATAGCTAGAATTTTCATTATTAATTATAAACATTCGAAAACAGCGTTTGCATATTTGCAATTCAAGGGTCAATGAAAAACAACATTCTCGAGATTTTCCCAAATAATGTATTTATTTTGTGTATTTTTTTTGTTCACTTAAAACTAAGAATAGCAATAATAGTTTCATTATTATAACATATTATTAACATATTTCATTAAAATTACATTCATCATAATCGTATTCGTTATGATCATCATTCACGGTTATTCAGGACAATTGCACAACCTGAAGATGGTTTTACCATATGAATTAATAGAAATTAAATGAATAGAACCATATTCAGGTAGTTCAAGAATCCTGAAACCCGTGTACGTACCTGTATATGTTTATATATATATATATATGTATATATATTGCATGTGCTAAATCTGTATATATATATATATATATACATATATAAATAAATATTTTTCTATTGAATATAATTGTTTTCTTCACTGTGAATTCATAATATAGCAATTTAACACACGCACCCTTGCGCCGTCGATGCGTTTCTTCACATGTTCTAAACTCCACAATTGTATGAAAAATTTATGTTGAACCAAGCGTTTTTCAAACAAAAAATGATCCGGATGCAATGCCGGTGCCATACAAGAGATGTTTCAAAAATCACGTACAATGAACATTAGCTGTCAAAAATTTTCACATACTAACGCATTTACGTACTAAGGTCACTAATGCAAGTCTCTAACTATTATTAATGAAAAGCCAATTCATTTTTATTTATTCTCTCTTCTTTCTCACGCACAAATCAATCGTACTTTAGTGTCTCCACACGGGACAGACGCATCGTTGGCAAACTGGCATAATAATGAAAAATTTATTAAAAAATGAATATACGCTCCCTATGAAAGATTTTCTATTTGAGAATGTGGGGAGGAGTACAGAGGTAGGGATGAGGAGTTAATATGGCATAGAAATTGCTATATCGAGCCGTATATGCAAAGAAATATTTGAGATAGAAGAAAAAAAAATTACAACTGTTCGCTAAACGATTTAGGATAGATGCAGAGAAAAAGGAGAGAAGCAGAGAAATGAATTTTGTTTGTCTATGATACATAAGGAAACGTAATTCGACGATTCTACTTAATTGCCGTTTATAAAAATCGATAGTGCACATGCGCAATTATTACCTATTTATAGTATGACTCGCGTTCATTCACAATTTCCACGCGAATGTGATATAAATTATTATTCGTTTACCAGCGACAGCAACGCTTGACAATACCTGATAAATTCGAATGAGATTTTTTTCTTGAACGAATATTTTATAACTTTTCACGATAAGTGAAATTCAGTCACAAATTATAATGTCAATTTGTGATTGATTTCACCAATAGAAAATGTCCATTAATGCATATTCGCACGACCATACGTACTGTAAAAAATGTTAGTCGCTACTAACACCATGCTAAATTCCTTGAATGACAATGCCTGTTATCCATGTAACATATTTCGCTAAATATATTTTACCAATATAAATTAAGATTTATCTCATATAACGAATCGATTGGCAAGATCGGCAAGATCGATACGGTGATTGCACAGCGGCGTGATTAAACTCTCGTTTGACTCGTTTTCATCAGGATGATTAAAGGGATAAAGACGACAATCTATTATTTAGGTTTTAAATGGAATACCTATTACTATCTGGGCACCAATCATTGTCCGATAGAAACCCTCGCTCGACTTTCACTCTATATGCCTTAATCGCATACCAGGTCTTCTGAAACTGGATATTAAGGGACGACATTAATTGTGAAATGCACGTGAATTCAAGCGACCAATAACGAATGTACGTGAGACGCAACAACCGCGCACTCGCATTAGACAAACCCGTACGCCTCGCCGTACTTAACCAATTGATTAGAAAAGAAAATGGGTGTAAAGAGTATTGAGATGTTAATAAGCAACACATTCGATACTTAAGAACTTGATCTACGTAATCCATGATCGTATCAGACAGAGCAGAGACAACTGCGCATGCGCATGACGATCGAGCGTGACAATCTCTTCGATGGAAACAAGGTTGCGCAATGAGCCGTTACTGAGAAAAATCGTAAGATAGATCTCGGTTTACAAATTCTCCAACTTTCTTCAACAGAAGATGTCATACGCGTTCTCCGTATTGGGCTGGTGGCGCCTCTTAGTGGATTCTTTTTTCTTCTACAGGTAGCTGACTGGATGTTGCTGCTGAATAGAGTGTCGGAGGACAAAGATTTGTCTCTATTTTTGTTGCTTTTCAGAATCGTCATCTGAGACTGCTTGGCATGAAGAAGTAAGAAAAGAGAAGCAAGAGATGCTCTTTTGGACTATAACGTGAGACTTCCAGTCAATCCTGTCGTGCAGATTCTCCCGGAGCGTGCAATCTGACCTGCGTGTCTTATTTTCTTTCCTTTGTTTTCGTGCGCGCTCGAGATTCCTCTGCTTAGCGACTTAACAGGCACAAGAATCCCCTTTGCCGTTACTCCTTTGGTCATTAGTCAATTTGATCTGATCGGGAAATTCGTTGTAAAGTTCCACCTGAAAGATAGAATATAATTGGTAAAAGATTGCGTCAATTATTAATAATGAGGGACTCTTAAACGTTTTTAAAAATCACCTCGCTCTCTTGCGCCAAGGCATTTTTCGCTATCGTTTGAAAAGCCTGTTCGACATTAATAGCCTCTTTTGCACTAGTTTCGAAATACGGTATGTTGTTCTTCAATTGGCACCACTGTTGTGCCCTCTTGATGGATACCTAGAAGCATAATTCTTGTTAATTAAAATAGCACATTATTGTGGCATTTCAATGGTATCTTGCTCTACTTGTTGAACCTACTGCTCTGTTTTCAAGATCAACTTTATTGCCGAGCACAACGAAGGGGAAATTGTCAGGATCTCGCGGCGACGCTTGGATAAGAAATTCATCTCTCCAGGAATCCAAAGACTTGAAAGTATTAGGCGCCGCGACGTCGAACACCAGGACGCAACAATCTGCGCCTCTATAAAAGGCAACTCCCAGAGATTGAAACCTTTCCTGACCTGCTGTGTCCCAAATCTATTGAATAATAATCAAATTGTATATTGCTTTTATGAATTAAGATTTTTTTAAATTCTACAACTTAAAATATAAAAATTAGAATATTACCTGCATGGTGACTATCCTGTCATCGACCATCACTTCCTTCGTAAGGAAATCAGCACCAATAGTGGCTTTGTACTGATTACTAAATTTTTTATTAACATACTGATTCATCAGGGAGGTCTTGCCAACTCCTGAATCTCCCAAAATAATGACCTTTAGCAGTACTTTCTTGCGGGAAGCCATTTTACGTCCTTAACTAAAAGATATATAAATTTCTATTAAATATACCTTTGACTACTTGATAGAAAGTTCTGCGCTGCTATGTTCAGGAAGAGAAACATGTCCATCGCAATACCAAAACAAGATTTCAAAGTAGCTCAAGTTAAGCTCTATAATATGATTAGATTTTATGCATTACTATGTTACCCTGTATTTTTTATCCTCCAAACTTCATCCTGTTACTTTAACTTTGACTAATCACTGAAGACTACTATTTCACCAATCAAACTACATATAAAAGTATATAGATAATATTAATCTAAAACAATAGGAATGTTCAACAACAATAGACATAACCATGGCAGTTGCCAAGGAAGAATCTAAACACTGATTAAGTTAACACATATAGCTAGCACATTCTTAATGAGAAAAAACAATTTTCATACAGCTGTAACTTATACACATAATGCACATAAATATATTTGAAATCAAAGGATTATCTCTACAAGACTGAAGTCCAAAAATTTGAAGGTATAGAGCAAAGAGTAATAAATGTAAATCACAATGCAGCACTACAATATTTTCATGCACTATTATTTTCTAATGAATCATCATACGTGAACTGGAAAACTACACTCTAATAAATGACGCACGTACTTTGTCTGACAAAAAAAGCGATTCCTCAACAGCAACATTTCGAAAACACTACTAGAAGACAACGCGTCATCATTATTAAATCATCAACAAATATAATTATAATGCAAAATCGTATGGTATATTCAATTAAGATAACGAAATTAGAGTATAAAAATTATAAACCAAACGCAATTATAAGTACGAAGCTTCAAATCTGTCAAGACACTGTTTAATAAATGCCAAGTTTTCCTAATTTTAACAAATGTCTACAAGGAAAATACACACGTACTTGGCATCGAATGAACTAGTCCAAGATCGTAATAATTGATAAATAATAGTTACCAAAGGAGATACCTTCAATTCCAATGAAAATGTGATAATAAACCTTTCTGCTCGAATGCTGCACACAAAGAAAATGGCGTATTATGAAATCACGAGAGTGACAACGATGTCATCACCTGTTAGTTGATCGACCAGACAAAATCGAATCTCGAATTGCGATATTGTACTTTCGACTTTAAAGTCTCGAGTGTTAATATTTCAAATTGTTGACACAAAAGGTCAGTGAATAAAACAAATTATTGTTTGAGGTACTATTTTGATACAGAGATTAATTTCGTTACAAAATTCGGTAAAACTTTATTGTTATGCAGATTGTGATGCATATGTGAATAATTATGCGAGGCGTATTCTTGTTTTGATTATAGGGTATCGCTTTACATGAGTTGATTTTATCATGTAGACATGACTAATATTCATACCAGAAGTTCACTCAGAATGACTAATTTCGTGATAATATATTGTGGTAATTGAATAACAGCTGATATTAGAATTTGATAAAGGCATAAATAAAGAACTGGGTAGATTTTCCACTGCAATTATGCCATTGTCAGGCTTTAAGTTATTATTAACTACCAATGATATATTCCCAATAGATTTTCATCACAATATGCAATAACACTTTATTGCAGTATCAAATATATTATTTAAAGTAGTTAGTTTTCTTCCCTTCTAAATAGCTATCCAGTGTTAGTTATAATTTAGAATGGATTACATTGGTTACAATAGAAAAATATGGTACATAAGTTTAACCATAAAAAGATTATTCTTATATGTATCTATATAATTCCATTAAAAGAATAGTAATAGTATATACGTTTAATAACGGAATTATTCTGTCAAATATCTGTACTGATCAATAATCAATACAACACGTTTAATTTTATATGTCGAAAGTGTGCATTTTTTTGGACTTGCTACGTGGAACATTTTCATCGACGCTAGATTCCTGGCGCTTCCTTTTTTGAGCTTGAGCTTTGACAGGTCTTATAATTTCACGTTTATTCTCCAATACAGCATCATTAATTTCCTCTTCATGATCGGAACATTCAGAAAAATGCTCATCGATATCTTTGGGTGGTATCATAAAGTGATCATTCCTAGTACGCTTTATAGATGTCAACCCCCTGAAAATCGATGTATTAAAATATTCTTAATACAAGATCAATATTATGTTGCGTAAGTTATTTTATCTGAAACAGAATTTCATAATGCACTTGCCTACTATCCCGGAAGAGTCTATAAAATATTCCACTTGCATTCAACTTTGTTAATTTCTTCATAAAATGTTCATCGTGACTGATCACAATCAATTGGAAATTCCTTTGATGTGCGGACCGCGACTTCACTATGCTGTAATGTTCGGAAAGTTCTAGTTATGATAATACAACATTTTCAATATCAACAGTTGCTGCTTTGTGTTGCATTATTCAACAAAGACGCAGAAAGAACGTAACTGATTGACTTACGTAGAAATTGCATCCGCCAAACTCTCAGCATTCTGTTCATCGAGATTTGTTGTTGGTTCATCCAACGCAAGTACTCCACAATTTTTGCAGAAAGTTTCTGCTAGCGCCATTCTTATAATAATAGACGCCAATACCTGGAAAAAATCAATAACGTACAAAGATCTATTAGTTAGTTTAAAAATAATCAATCGTTATTTTATTTACTCTTTGACCAGCACTGCAACGACCCTTCATATCCATTTCAGCGCCATGTTTTTGTTGGACCAATTTATATTTGAACTGCCGTCGCTTATCACCTGCTTCTGTAGCTTCCGCTTTTATTTCAATTCCTGTTGTATCTGTTCCTTTGTAAACAGAACGCCACATATGTTTAATTATCTTGTTTACTGTTGATATCCGTTCCTCGTGATACTCAATCATGGCACGATCCAGAGTTTTAGCGTATTCCTTAAGATTAAGTACGACATCTTGTTGTACCTTTCACAAAAAAATAAATAGCTTGTTGATTATTCGCATCACAAGGGTTATATAATATTAATGGTTATAGAACAAATATACTCAACCTCCAATTCAACGCATTTTTTCTTGTAATTTGCTCGTGCCATTCTATACATTTCATTTTTTAATTCTTGCTGCAACTGCGCTACACATCTTTCTAGTTCTTCTTGTTTCCCTGTAGCAATATTTTTCTGAAACAACAAACAACGTGTTGAAATTGGTATGAAATCACAATGTTACAACATTTTTCAACATTTGTATTTGCACAATCACCTTACGCAACAACTTCTCCTCTTTCTCATGAAGCTTTTTGTATTCCTCTACTAAAAGTTCGTGCTGCATTTCTTTAATAGAAACTTCTATTTTTGATATTTCCTGCTCAAGACTTTTGAGCTCCTCTTCCATTTCGCGCAACGTGATGTTGTCGACTATTGCGCGCTTGTGCACTTCATGTCGCATAACATCCTTCTTGATCTGATCAATTCTTTTTTCTAAATCAATTTTTGTAATTTTCAATTCCTCGCACGAGTTTTCATGTCGCTTCAACTGTTCCTTTGCGCTCGATAATGTTTCGCAAACACCGCGTTGTTCAAAATCATGTATTTGCTTTTGCGTGTTTGTCAGTTCGTACAGTCGTCTTGATCCTTCATGTATTTTTTGTTGTTCAACTTCTTCTTGATCTTTATGCTCCGTCTGCAAAAGAATAAAAAAATATTCCCCTCACACAATTATGTAAAACATTAATCACCTTATTCATAACAACAACGACAAAAGTGAAAAGTTCAATAGTATTACTCAAATTTGGTGACCTTTGCTTTTTCGAGTTCTTGTATTCCACTCATCAATTGTTCATCGGCTCTGGATAATTTTTCCCTCAGATTTCGTACAGATTCACCCAAAGAAATTTCACGTGCATACAAATCATTCTGCTTGTCGCGTAATTGCTGCAATTTCTGCATTTCTGATTGGATATGAAGTTGTTCTTCATATAATTCATTTCTTTTATGTCGGGCTTGTTGCAATTCCTCGTTATGCAGATTTAAAGAAGATTGCATTGATTCAATTTCCTTAGAAACTACTTTCAGTTGTTGCTTCAGAGAATCTCTTTCTGTTTGTGCTTCTTGAATAGTTCTTTCACTTGTGACACCTGATTATGACAAATATATGAAATTTAACTAACTTCATTTAAAGACCCTCTACACTACTTCTTACCTGCGTCAAATATACGCTTTTTAATTGCTGTTAATGTGCAATTCAATTTGACCAGCTCGTCTGCATATTTATCCCAAAGTGCAACGTCGCCAACCATATCTTTGCATGCAGACAATTTATTTTCTGGATCCAATCTTGAAACTTTCAGCTTTTCAACTTTATCGCGAGACTCTGCCAACCGTTTTTTTGTTTCCTCCAGTTGACCTCTATAGTAATGAAATATGTTAGCAATGTTCAACAATTGTATTAATAATGTTAAAATTCATTGCATGCGTCACCTTAGCTTCTTTAATTCAACACCCTCAACATGCGCGACCTTTTCCACAATTGGTTTCAATCGAAGCAAAGATTCGTATTTCTGTTGTTGAATCTTTAATTCCTCTTCGCATGATTTTAAACGACTGGGGCCCATTTCCTCTCGAATTTCGGTAACAAGACTTTTAACTTCCAGTGCAGATTGAAAATCCCTATGACACAAAGGACAGCAAGGACTTTTATTTTCCAATTGTTTGAGATAATCTTTGTAAGCGACACCACGGTATGCATACATGCCCCGCTTTTTTTGCAATTCCTTAACCACTTCAGATTGTGACAATATAACATCTTCGTAATTCTCATGCTCACAGTACAAAGAAATTTTCTCCTTGTCGCCTGAAACAATAAAATCAACAATTATGACAAACAGGGCACACTCTTCGCACCAAAATAGAAAAAAAAGGTCTGAAATGACAATTTACATTTAAATGTAGCAATTTTGCGTTTCAGTTCCTCTTCGTTGTGCTTTATAGTTGTTTCTAAAGATGAAACACGATTTTGTTCCGATTGTAGTTCTTGATTCAAATTGTTGATACGGTCCATCTGTAATAAATTATTCCTTATTATATTCCTGTTAAATGCACACTGCATCAAGGTATAAAACGTTTATGGATCGATTTAAAATAATGTACCAATACTCGTTGTATATTGTTGAGTCTATTCTTTAGTATTCCCTCAGGCAATTCTGTCGTGCCAAGTAGTTTTTTTAATTCAGTTTCATATATATTCCTTAAATTTTGTATCTCTTTTTCCTTAGTCATAACCATGGATTTATTCAATTCCAATTCAGCTTGCAATACACTTTGCTTATGCAAAGACGACACTTCCTCATCGACTTTATTCAACTGACCTTCCAATTTAGCCTTCTTTCTCGTTTCGTTTTGGATCTTTGATTTGACTGAGTTGACATCGAGTTTCTTAGTAAGTAATTCAACATTATTATTTGCTTTCTGGAGCTCTTTCTCGAGGTCATCCAATTTTTTGGCGTCTGCACTGACCTATTAACAAAATGATTGATTAGAACAATTGGTAATTATATGGAAATTTTTAATAGAACAGTCATACTTATATCATTTACAATTTGTAAATGATTTTTTATGTGGTGAGACAAATATAATACTAACTTGCTTTATTCGAGTACAAAGAGCATTCAATTCCACTACGATATCAGCCACTTCCTCTTCCTTTAGGTTCATTTCTGATTCGATTTTTGTTTTCGCGGACCTCAAATCATCAACGTTTTTTTGGAGTTGTTTTTCTATAGATTCTCGATTGAGTTTGTTGCTTTCCATTTCCAGTTTTATTTCGCGCATCTTTTGCTCCAATCGCTTTGTTAGAGCCATGACCTCTGTAATTTAAATTAATTATTTTCATTGAAGAAAAGAGTGAGGTTTTGATTTACTACCAATTTCCGTTACGTCGGATGAAATTGTATCCAATTTCCAAGCGGAGAGAGCATCGTTCAATAATTTGTTACGAATGACAATTCTTTCTTCATGATCCTTTACTTGTTGTTGCAATTTACCAACTACCAGTCTCTTCTCATCGAGTATTTTTCGGATATTTGACTCCTCCATTTTGATTTCATTCATCCTTTCTTCAAACTGTATTACAGCAAAAAGTATGTAATATTTAGAATATGCGATTTGATATGCAGATTACTGATATGAATATGGTAATAAAAAATAGCAAATAATAAATAGAGTAACATGAGTAGTAACGTTAACGTCTGATTGTGGAATAATTATTAGCTCTAAAAAAATATTAATACTTCTTCTCCCTCTTCTTTTGTCTTCATTAATATATCAAAATGTAAAACTAATTCTTCGGTTAATTCATCAATCGTTCCTGGAAATATTTCTTCAATATTGCTCTTCAGATTTACAATTTGTTTTTTCACGTGCGTATGCTGCATCCTTTCAACCTCTATAATACAGGCATCAATATAAAGTCAATGTTTAAGAATTGTTCTTGTAAAAATACACTAACCCATTTCAGACTTCATCTTTCCATGTTGAGCATCTAAATCTTTTATTTCTGACATTTTTTGTGCTATAGGCACAAGACTTTGTTCAATTACTGAAATCTTGTTCTTCAAACTCTCCAGCCTTTCTTTGGCATCACTTAGCTCCTGTTCTTTCTCTTTGGTTCTTAACAAATTGGTCTCGCATACTTTTTTATCCGCCATTAAAACACGATTCTCAGTTTCCAAGGTTTTGGTATACTTTGTAAGTGATTCAACAGCTTTGTTATATTTTTCAGTATCAAATATTTCATCAAATCTCTTTTTCAAAATTTTTGCTTCTGATAAGGGCCAATCAAAATCATCTTGATGACAAAATATGACATAATTCAGAATTGCATTTGAAACACCCATAGCTGATACAATCTCAGTATTCACATTAGCACAGCGATTTGTTATTGATATTGGCTGTGATTAAGAACAAAAAATATAATCTCAAAGATAGATTATTAACACAATATCGTGATAGTTAATAAACCTTTTCTTACTTTTTCCGAATCTTTACTCTCTCTTGTTATAGAACTATCCAAAGTTTTGAATATAACTCGTTTCTGTAATCTGGTTAATTCCATAGCTCTGCATATTGTTATTTTGCTATTACTGGCATCTACCACTTGTAACTTGACACTAGCTCTGATCTATAAAATGTATAAGGAAAAACATCAGTTGCAGTATTGTTAGCCAAAAAAAATTCATCATTTCAAACAACAAACCCACCACACATGCAGATGTTGTTATAGGATCATGGACGAATGCCTTTCCACTGCCAGAATCAGGAGGATAAGCACCAGTGGTAGCAAATTTTAAGGCTTCAATAATTGTTGTCTTTCCTGTACCATTAGGACCCACAATAAGTGTAACAGGTCGCATAAATCGTATCTCCGTTTCAGTTTCATGGTCAAAATTACGAATACCACAAATAGACAACTTCTTTATTCGAGACATTTTCCCCTAAAAAAAAATATAAAACAATCAAGATCATAAGCAGTACAAACATATGATATTAAGACCAATACAAGGATACAATGAATTACATACGTCAGTAATTATTCCAAAACAGGTTCTGACAAACACAGAATCTCATTCCTTTGGGTCAGTACCAATTCCTGTCATATACTTCAACTTAAACAATCTACATACAACATACAACCAATATTTAAATTTTAAACCATATGATTGTGCATAAACAAATATACGAACAATACTTTCTTAATCATTCGGTTAATCTTACCAAAATCTCATAACACCTTATTAATCACAAGCATTTCCCGCTTTCAACAATGCGTTGTTTTTTTGTCGAGAATCGTTGAAAACATTCGGGTCTATTCGGACGATTGGTTATTCGGTTGTTTAAAGGTACGCGCATAACCAAAGGAACAAGGAACACCGGGTCGATTTCGTACACTCATAATGGTGAAAATACACAAGTGAATACATGTTGGCCAATCATTGTACTTGTCTTCTTTTGAGCCTAACCAGCAATTCGGTGACAGCTATTCGCTTTTCGTATTTTCACTATGCTGAATCTCCAGAACATAGCGTTATTGGCCAATCCCAACTCCACACCGTGAAGTCTTTAGAGTAATAGTAACATTTGAATTGGTCGAACGTACTTTTCTCAATTATGTTCAATTTTGTTGTTCCATGTTCCTTTGGTTCTGCGCGTACCTTGAATTCTGTTGTTTAACCGAAATCATTGTTGAATACACGACAGTATACATGGGTATAACAAAATGCTATTTAGCACAATACATATAAGGAAACATATATTTCACATACGCATCATGAAATAACTTGACTACAAATATTATTCTGCATTGATTGGCCGATGCCAGAAGAGGATCCTGAAAATATTCACCTCGTTTCTATTATTTCGGCTACTTTCTACTTACTCAGCTGTTAGCCGATTGTACGTAATTATACGTAATGAGTTTCATTCGTGTTATTAAAATATAGGGTTTCTTAATATAATTTTATTTGAGCCCATTACAGACTGTTTTATATGAATATTAAATTCATTTTTGTGGTATTATTAAAGCGTGATATGCTGTTTAACTAATTTGTTTAATTGCAGAGTGAAGTACTGGATTTAAACCCTCACTGACAGTTGTTGGGACTTATTAATAGTAATAAGCGTGAGAGTCATTCTGAAGATATTTCTTTGTTGAAACTAAATTCTTCTGTAATTAGTATTTTAAATATTGTTTCTTCACTTGTACTCAAAAAATTTTGACATATATCAGAATGAGTACTCCAGGTGCCTCAAAGGTATGTGTACTGATGTTCAGCTTTGTTTTAGTAATAATATTAAAATTAGGAAATTTCTGAAGGATTTTGAAAAATTATACTGTATGATTGTAGAATTTACTAGGTTTAGAATTTGAGACAAACATATCTAATTAATAATATCTTTCAGCCACCTGCTGCACCATCTGTTCAAGAATATAGCATTCGTGTGCCTAAGTATGTATATATATATATTTGTTATTTAACAACAAAATTATGCTCCTTATATATGCTATCAATACAACTGTATTATATTGTTGGTTATCTATAGAAATAATAAGAAGAAACATAATGTGATGCGATTTAATGCTACACTTAATGTGGAATTTTCAAAATGGACACAAGTAAAAATGGAAAGAGAAAATAATATGAAAGAATATAAAGGATTAGATGAAGAGATGCCCAAGTTTGGAGCAGGCTCTGAGTTCGGACGAGATGCAAGAGAAGAAGCAAGACGAAAGAAGTTTGGGATCACTAGTAGAAAGTATAAACCAGAGGATCAGCCATGGATTTTAAAATCGGGTGGAAAAACAGGAAAGAAGTTTAAAGGCATTAGAGAGGGTGGTGTTAGCGAGAATGCTGCATACTATGTATTTACACATGCACCAGATGGAGCAATAGAAGCTTTTCCACTGCATGAATGGTCAGTATATCAAATATAAAGTGAAGTGCTCATACTTGAAAAATTAAAAAATTATTTGTAGGTACAATTTCCAACCTATACAAAGATACAAAGCTCTTAGTGCAGAGGAAGCAGAACAAGAATTTAGCCGAAGAAATAAAGTCATGAATTACTTTTCATTAATGTTACGAAAGAGATTACGCAATGATGAAGATGGTGCAGATGATGAATCTGAACTGGCTGAGGGAACTAAAGGAAAGAAACCAACTAAAAAGGAAAAAGAATTAAAGATATCAGAAATGGATGAGTGGATGGACAGTGACGATGATGATTCCAACAGTGAAGAAGAGAAAGAAAAAAAAGCGTCCGATGAGGAAGACGATCAAAAGAAAAAGAAAAAGGGTAAAGGTATGTAAAACGTTTATACTTGTAATACTATCAGTTATATCAGCAAAATATTCACAATTATTTTATCATCACTGTGCAATATGATAGAAGAATATTGTTAGCAGCTACAGCTTTAAAGAAAAAGAAGAGAAAAAATGCATCTGACGACGAAGCCTTTGAAGAAAGCGATGACGGGGATGAGGAAGGTCGAGAATGTGATTACATATCAGACTCCTCAGATTCAGAGTCTGAATTGGAAAAACAAAAAGAAATAAAATCCGTGGCTGAGGAAGATGCACTTAGAAAATTACTTGCTTCGGATGAGGACGATGAGGACGAAGAAGAGGAGGAGAAGAAAGATGGTGAAGAGGAGAAGGATGAGGATGAAGAAAACAAAGAAAAGGATGACAAGGTAAGCTTAGTAAGCTACAATACAGTAACTTTTTTCAACCTTCAAAGATAACTTCAAAACTTCGCCAATTATCTCTTTAGGAAAAAGACAAAGCTAGTAAAGATACTGATAAGAAGAAAGACAAAAAGAAAAAGAAGAAACAATCGAAGAAGAAGGACTCTAAGAAGTCTACTCCTGGAAAGGATTCCTCTAGTGACTTTTCAAGCGATTCGGATTCTGATTCTGATGTACCCAAGGAAAAGGATAACAAAAAACCAAATAGTGCACAAAGTTCCAGATCCGGCACTCCAATACCTGCTGCAACTTCATCAGCTGATCTTCTGAAAAGAAAGCAATCAGGTTCACCAGATTTATCACAGGCAAAGAAATTGAAGTTAGATAATTTCAACTTAGTACCAGCTACTTCGTACATACCCGGAGCCAGGTAAATTGAACATAAATTACTCGTGAAATTAAATGTCAACTATCCAATCTGAATTACTCTAAGAAATTATCTTATATATTTTAATTACAGCGAGTCCGGGATAACGGAAGATGCAGTGAGACGATACTTAATGCGCAAACCAATGACAACCACCGAGCTTTTACAAAAATTCAAATCCAAAAAAACAGGCCTCACCTCAGAACAGCTGGTTAACATTATGACACAAATATTAAAGAAAATTAATCCCACAAAGCAAACCATCAAGAACAAAATGTATTTATCCATCAAAGCCCAGCACAATTGACAAAACATAATTGACATACTTTACGCACTGATTATTTATTGTTCCCCTTTGAGCAAAAAACAATAATATAATGTACGAAGCCTCATGAAACAACGCAGTGTGATATTAGTGTCTTCAAGTAATAAAATTTTAATTATACAATAATATTAATAACTGATAATAAATAATATTTTAATTTATCGTAAACCTTCACCAATTTCCATGAAAAAGACTGTAATAAAGTATGGAGCGTATTAGTCGCTCGATATAAATTGTTTTCTCAATCTAAAAATCTCATTCTTACGCAATAATAATAAAAATAATCATTAATGTTTTTTCGGATAACCCCAGCGTGTTTGTCAATTAATCACAGGAACAGAAAACAATTGTTGTTTTGCATGCATATATAAGTCGTACATACATATATTTTATATCTATCAACAAAGCAGAAGAGCATATAAATATAGTCATACCCTGGACCATTTACCATGATTAAACTTATCATAAATTTTGTAATACTTTTCAACCCCTGACCTATAGAATTTACGTTATCGCAATAGCCGTATATTCAGATAAAGAGAAGCAAAGCCTTTAAACAACAGTCATACGATAACTGTAGGCAATAAGTTACGGATTTAGATTCGGTCCATGAATACTCGTGATCATCTAAACTAATACATACGTTGTGTAAATTTATATCAACATATTGAAATTAATTGTTGCGCTCTGTTGTAAGATACAAAGCATCTATTGTGACCTCAACAACGATACAATTGACCTGTAGTGTTGAAAAAAAAAGGTGCGATGTGGATTCTGAAATACAACGCGTTGAAAAATTATACCAAGAAAAATGTCGTTTTGCATGTGGCGCCAATTGTATTTCAATGCACGCGATCGCTTAGTGTAAGTATCTACACGTAACCTAATAAATATGCATGTATTTATCAGTTGCTATAATTTACAACGATATGCACTCTTTTTTATATTAATTAAAAAACATAATACGCGATGTAATTGTGTTCAAAGATGTTCTGACGAGTTGAATGAGTTTAAACGTTATTGAAACGTCGAGTAAATTAATCTCACAATCAGAAAATCCTACTTTTTCCTGTACGTTAAATTGTAACAGTGATAACTTGAGTACTTACGTTGTGATATTAAGAGACGTTGGATTGACATTCTTTATTCTTTCTCTTTTATAGAGTTTAAAAGGCAAAGTAATAGCCATCAGACGAGAAGATCAATCAGTATGGGAAAGACGTGCACCACTGGCGCCATCAAATGTTCGCCGCCTAATTCGTGCTGGTGTTAAAGTTATTGTGCAACCCAGCAATCGAAGAGCATATCCAGCCCAGGCTTACCTTTCCGCCGGTGCATCGTTGCAAGAAGACATCAGTACAGCTTCAGTCATTTTTGGCGTCAAGCAGGTTCCGGTTGATCAGCTGATACCGAACAAGACATATTGCTTCTTCTCGCATACGATCAAAGCTCAGGAAAGCAATATGCCTTTGCTGGATGCAATATTGGAGAAGAACATAAGACTGCTGGATTTTGAAAAATTAACCGATGCTCAGGGTCAGCGTGTGGTAGCTTTTGGAAAATATGCTGGCGTTGCTGGTATGGTCAATATTCTTCATGGTCTAGGACTGAGATTGCTGGCTTTGGGGCACCATACACCTTTTATGGTAACGTATCGCATGAATGACATGTAGGGTGTCGTGACACGACCACAGTTTAAGTAATAGTTAGATTTTGCGTCAACGAATAAAAAATAAGAAAAACATACCATTTTTGATTATACGCATACGAAAATTCAACATTTTTTATATTATTGTTTTATATCCCAGCACATTGGTCCAGCGCACAATTACAGAGACTCAGCCATGGCGAGGCAAGCAATAAGAGATGCTGGATACGAAATAGCATTGGGAGCTATGCCAAAATCTATCGGACCACTTACATTCGTCTTTACCGGAAGTGGAAATGTCAGTCAAGGTGGACAGGAAGTATTCCAGGAGCTTCCTCATGAGTACGTCGCTCGCGAGTCTTTGAGAAAGGTCGCAGAACACGGTGGTAATGAGCTCCAGCACAATCAATAAATTTGAGTTTTGAAAGAATCGATTTTCCGAAAAAAAAAGAATGCATGTGCAAAGCTACTTATCATTTTTTCATAAGACACGACTAAGATTTATGGCTGCGAGATCAGAAGAAGGCATCACCTAGAGAGGAAGGAAGGCGGCGGGTTTGATTCTGAGGAATACGACAAGTTTCCGGAAAGATACATATCGACTTTCAGTAAAAAAATAGCACCATACGCATCTGTTATTATAAACGGGATATACTGGGCTGTAGATTCTCCTAAACTGCTTACTATACCCGATGCTAAAAATTTACTGAGACCTGCCTATACGCCATGGCTGCCAATAAGCGTTGGTGCGCCAGCATTACCACATAGGATGCTGGCAATTTGTGACATCTCTGCCGACCCAGGTGGAAGCATTGAGTAAGGACCAAAGAATGCAATATTTTCGATAGTACTTATTTTACAGAAATTCCTTATCCTAGGTTCATGAATGAATGCACGACCATCGACACACCATTTTGTCTTTACGACGCTGATCGCAACAAGGATACAAAATCGTTCAAAGGACCCGGTGTTCTTGTCTGTTCGATAGACAACATGCCCACACAACTCCCAAAAGAAGCAACGGACTTCTTTGGTGACTTATTATATCCTTATGCACTTGATATCATCAGGTCGGATGCGAAGAAACCGTTGGATGATCATGGATTCAGTCCAGCCGTTTACGGAGCCATTATTGCCTCCAATGGAAAGTTGACACCCAATTTTGAATATATTAAAGAATTGAGACAACTCAATCAACGGTGTAGACATAAGGCTGACAATTGGGAATCTCCTAACAAAAAGGTGAAACAACATCAACTTCTTGTTCAAGGCTCATCATGTTACCTTAAGTTGTCTATACAATTGTTGATGTTGTTCCTATGCGATTTTAGGTTGTTGTCCTAGGTGCTGGATACGTTTCTGCACCTTTAGTAGAGTATTTACACAGAGACAACAACGTTAGAATTATTGTTGGTTCACAACTAAAGGATGAAGCTGATGCACTTGCCAATCGATATCCAGGAGTTGAATCTGTATTTCTTAATGTTCTTGAACGGCCTGATACACTTAATGATGTTGTTAGCTCTGCGGATGTTGTTGTATCTTTATTACCGTATTCTCTTCATCATCTTGTAGCAAAGACATGTATCGAAACCAAAACTCATCTGGTCACAGCCAGCTATATGAATGACGACGTTAAAGCGCTTCACGAAGAGTATGGATGATTTTGATGATTTTAAAAGATTTCAAAGTATTGCTAGTTTGCATAGAGCCAACCTTGAATTCAAAACTGTTTTCATTCAGGGCAGAAGCAGCAGGTGTTACAATTCTAAATGAAGTTGGACTGGATCCTGGTATCGATCATATATTAGCTCTGGAATGTTTTGATGATATTCGTCAAGCAGGAGGAAAAATCGAATCATTTGTTTCATGGTGCGGTGGTCTTCCTGCTCCAGAATGTTCATACAATCCTCTCAGGTACAAATTTAGTTGGTCACCACGAGGAGTATTGTTGAACACTCTGGCACCAGCAAAGTATTTGCACGAAGGTCAAGTGAGTAACAGAGTTGTAAAAATTATTATAAAAAATAACTATACAATAAAACAATTGTTAAACAAAGTTTTCCAGCAACTCATTCACTAATTGTAATCATAATATTAAATATTAATTTTTAGATTGTTGAAATATCTGGAGGTGGCGATCTTATGTCCACCGTGCAAAATTTGGACTTTTTACCTGGCTTTGCATTGGAAGGATTTCCAAATCGCGACAGTACAGTTTACAAGGAACTGTACGGAATTCATAACGCATCGACAGTATTACGTGGTACATTAAGATTTCGCGGATTCACTGATACAATTCAAGGAATGCAATTTCTGGGATTAATCGATCCAAATCCTCATCCAATTTTGCACCCTAACGGACCAGACATCACATGGGTAGGTCTAATGTGTCAAATTGTCAGATTTCTATATCATACACTGTTATCGTGTACAACAATGTTTATCGTATGTAGAGGACGTTGATATGCAACATGTTGGGTTTGGAAAGCGACAACATATTCTATGAGAATCTTAAGTGGAAATTGGCAGAACGTGTCAATTCTCACGTACGTGTTCAGGCCATTGAAGATTTAGGACTCTTGAATGAAGATCCAGTTGTCAAAATGAACACGCCATTGGATACTCTGACTTATTATCTTTCAAAGAAATTATGCTTTGAAAAGAATGAAAGGGATCTGATTATTTTGAGACATAATATTGGCATTCTTTGGCCTGACAATAGAAGAGAAGATAGAGGAATTAATTTGGTTGTTTATGGTGATCCAAAAGGACACTCTGCAATGGCTCGTGCTGTTGGCTATCCAGCAGCCATTGCAGTTAAAATGGTGTTGGATGGTAAGTCGTTTAATTAACTGTCTGTAAAAATCTACCCTGTTCAACTACTTCACTATTTTTTCTTTTTCGTCCATAGGAGAAATACAACAGAGAGGTATGGTTCTGCCATTTACACCAGATATTTATAGACCAATACTCAATCGACTGCGAGCAGAAGGATTGGAATCATTCGAATCATCTAGATGGCATTGATTAGTTATAAATTAAATAAGTCTTCTATGTTTTATACTTCATACCTTGTTCTTTGATGGCGTAAATAAAAGTCAATGATTACAATTTGTTATACCCACTGAAATTTTAACAATTTCAGAAAATATGATTTTTGTAGAAAAAAGCATGTTCCTGATAACGCAAAGTACCACCACCGAGTAGAACAATATATAAGCTGGTCTTACCTTGTTCTGCAGACAAACGTGAAAGTATCCGACACTGCACTGAATTTAATAAATCAAAATTGCACTTACAGTTTATTAAGCAAAAGTTTAAACGCACTCTGATGTGACTATGCCTGACGTTCACAAGCGAATGATGAGTAAGTCGTGACGGGACACAACGCTGTCGGAAACAGGCATTGTTTGAATTTTTTTTGAAGAAAAGTAACCGCGCTAGAAATATTTTGTTGTTGTCAATTCAAAGTACACTTGGAGCACTTGGAACACTTGGAACTCGAGGATCGTAAAGAAGCGCTGAATTCAGTATATGACAAATATTTCGTACATACATTAAGAGAAAAGCGGAGGATCAGAATTAGGGCAATTCTGTTTAGATGTAATTAACATTTATTGATTTTTGTCATTCTTGCGGAAAACTGCCAACAATACAATGGTACTTGAGCTATCGCGAATTTGTATTCTTATTTATTTATTTACTCATTATCTTGATAGTACGAAATCATCCGCATTCAAACACCACACTGTACGATATGAGTTAAACGGTAACCATAAATGGTTATCATATTATTGTTATCATAATTCCACCATGACTATATGTATAAGTCATCAATTGGCCATTCAGCTGATTGGAGCAGCGATTCGTTAGGCGATGAATGACACATGACGATGATTATTCTATATTGGTACTGCTCGTAATTAATTATAAGAATTAAAATAATTCATTTTTCCCATACTCGTTACTATAATATTCCATACGAGTTATCATATTTGTCTCTTCGTTAAAATCTTAAACGATACAATAAAAATTGATAACCTCAATTAAAAACAACGTTGTACGATTGAATCTTTTTTTTGTACATTAAAAGTCATCACAATAATGAAACTTACGTAGATACGATAAGTTAAAATTTCGGCACTTATTAATGTCCATTTTTAATAAAATTGATATCCCTTAATTAATACAAAGTTGCTGTCAATTATTTAGCAATCGTTTGAAGCATCAAGTACACTGATTGTCGCATTACCAAATCATCGAATCACTGATCCAGCCAGTGGTGAAATATTCACAGTAATGATACAACCCTCATCTACACCATACATACTTATCACGTTCTACGTGATAGCCATGACCCTTGACCCCTACTTAACTAGGAACTTACTAAAACGAAATAGTATGCGCATCAAGTCATTGCGTTGTTAATTACTACAATTAATATTATTATCATATCGTCTCTACGCACTTCTAGGACTCATCTAGAACGACCAGGAATAAAATTTTTTGATTTTCGCGCACTTTTACCCGTGGACGTAGAGCATCACGAAAAATGATTTAAAAAACCAGCTCGTGCATTTTCTACAGTGGAATAAAAATTTATAATAATTTACGCAGTGACAATGGAGAAACAAAAAAATTACTTATGTTCTACTACGCGTAACAATAATTTGTCGCAGCTGGTTGTCATCGACGACACGAACAAAGTTCGTTTCCGAGGTTGTCGCAGGAAACAAACAATTGTTCAAGGCTGCCGTCGTTATAATTATACATAAGGTGTCCGAATTGTTAACGAGAATTAATGGTATATTGATCGCGCGATTTAACTCTTCATATGATACATGATATTTACACACGAAGTTGGCAGTACTTGACAACAACAACGCGCTCCGCATTAATTCACTAAACGAAATAACTAGTTATATTATTTCTATATCTACTCGTATATGTAATCTCCAGGCATTGGATTATAATTTTTTCCAGCCAACCCGGTCGCAAACCCATTTTCATTAATTTTCTAACCTAACGAATTGACTAAATTTCAATTTGGGCTAGACCCACGCCGCTACGGCATCACCCTTATAATCGTGATCTTAATTAACAGTTAATTAATAATTATCAATAACATAACCGAGCTCATCTCTAATTTTGTTAATTTCTTGTGTATCGCAACAAAAAGTCAAACTTCTTTGCGCATTTAGGCGCGTGATAGATTAAGGAGATTTTTTGTGTGAATTTAATACAACAATTTTGAGTTGAATATAATTTAGACTTTCGGTATGTTTTGAATCGAGTAGTTGTTCATTAGTATCCGTGATAGTACACAGGTAAAATATTTGTATTATGATAAATATAAAAATTTAACAAATATTATAGTTGCTCATATTCATGTACAATAAGGTTCGCAGGCACGTATGTTCCGGATTGTTAATTTGAATTAAATTTGAAATAAAATAATACAATTTGTATAGTTAATTGATCTGTATCAAGCACGAGTATTTAGTATTTAGCACGAGGATTGTGACTGTGTGTATAGATAGGTTGTAATCGAATGGTTAATAATTCTAATCAGTCTAATTATGCGTAGAATTATTATTATATTTTCGCAGTTTTTCATGATGGATGATTATCATTGCTATGGAAATGTTTTCAAACGTTTCTTGCGTTTCCTAGCAACGGCCATCTTGTTGTGCTTGTCCGCATAGAGACTGTGCAGAGTTTCACTGATAAACTTTATCATTATCGTATCGATACTTGTCTGGCAATGGATTTTGAAAATCTTGCGTTTTGGATTTTCGGTGCTTAATAAATATCGTTGCTTCCCAGTCATCTGCCAAGTTACAGCATATGGTAAGCATTTATTTATTAGGATCAATAATGCATTTGTCAATACCGAGGACTGATAAGCTCAGTGACTTTTTTTTCACTGATAACGTATTCCGTGACATGTGCTACGCTAAGTGATAATCAATATCGAAAAGCTAATTACAATAATGACTATGGGGATGGTGAAATAATCAAGTGGAGTGAAAACGGAAGCATTGAAAATATTTCAATGAAATCATTGCTGCCTTTTTTATAGTAATGAAAAAAAATATATATATTTTCATTAAGCAAAATTGAAGAAACGTTAATATAAACGTTAAATATTCATGAAAATTTCCAAACGTAATACAAGTTTCATACTCTGTGCCTCCTGCGAGCTTTATTCAAAGGAAATTGCAAAAGATGCATTTGTTAGAGAAAGGAAGAAAAAATTCTTGCCAATGTCAATGAAAATTTTGAACAAACAATTAAATCCATGCCCAACTTACGTAAGGGTTCGTTCAACGCAAGACACTCACATGCGACGCGTATGCTCATACAAGTCAATGTACTGTCTTAGCAGATGAACAATGTCATGGTTCACAAATGAACGCATACGCGCGTTATCAGCGACAGATAAAACCAACATCTCATGACTCGTGATTTCTGCGAATAATTAACGCTTACAACTTTGACTGCCCGTTTCTCCATTCATAAAGTCAATTCCACGGGAGCATTTAGTAAGAGTCTATTATCAGTACGCGGATTCATTTCCAAATAGTATCTTAATATTATCGCTCACTTTTCATTCAATTCACAATTTTCTTACAACGCGCAATAAGTCCTTATCAGTAGCCCTATAGAGATTACGAATTAACGCTAAAGTGCAGTTTGGTGTTTCGTTACAATGGATCTTTGATAATCGTCTCCTACGAGAATCCAACCGGCTCGTTTGACCTCATCTGTGCACGTTAGCGCACAGAAAGTTTTGAGAAATTGTCAAAAAAAAAATAAAGAAGGAATTTCGAATCCGCGAAAAAAGCAACCGATCTAAGCGGTTCTTCGCAACGACTTCACGGCGCGTGCGGGCGTCGTGAATTTTCCTAAAGAAATTAAATTCGTTAAGGACACTCACTGAATTGCATTGATCTCGGTGTGCCCGACGTTGATTAATTAATATCCTTGTCTAATGCTAATTACATCGCTTCGTTGCACCGAGAACTTTTGTTCGCACGATGAGCCTGACTAATTGGTTTTTCTAATAACGATCTAAACGCCGACGATCACGTCAATTAGTTTGATCGATCGTGTCTATCGAATCGGTTTCTCAGACAAAACTGTCGTATTGATTCGTGCAAACGATATTTTCTTTGGGCCGCACTGTTGGCAAGACGGAGTCTTACAGAATCGTATATACCATTTACGTATTTGTCTCGCGCGATAACGAATTTGGATTCGCGCGCACATTTTTGTCCCATGTGCTTTCCGGAGGAAGAGGCTCGTAATATTCCCACGAGTCTCATATAATTACATACGTAATATGTTACATTATAATACGATACCATTACAATTTATACCGTTAGCTTAATACGTTAGTTTATGCTTTATTGTATCGTGGTCGACCATTCGTAGAAGGACCCACGTTAACGAGGTCCTTTGGCTCTGGACGATCTTGTATTCACAGCCGCGCATATTTGTTTATTTTTCTCTAGTATTTATCAAGATGGGCTTAGCACCTAAGAACAAAAAAAAATGCTCCTGATTTGATTTGGCACGCGATCATCCACGTTTTTTCTTCAACTCGACATTGACAACTGGCCGATTTGAACAGTCTCCTTCTTCGAAATTGTACTCGGTCGATATTGTCGAAGTTTAGTTTGTCCCAGTAATAAAGAAAATATGACGACGATACTGATGAATTCATCAGTTATTTCAAATTAAATACCGTAGAATGGTAAAACAGATATTTTTCGTTCTAACTCGGTTGATAAGTTACCACCGGCACCGCCGATAAAGAGAAAACATACAACAGGGTCGATACCGCCATAAGAGCGTCTTAAATACACATACTCGTTTGTCAATGAAAATTCTCAACTAACGAGTCGTTTGTTGTCTCCTGTATTGTCTAGGCGAGTGAAGTAACACGTCACACGATTTATTCGACAATTCGCGCTCGATCAGTGCCTTAAAATGTCACGCGATCCACAATCAATTCAATTCGAGTTGGTTGAACTCCACACAATCGTATGTACATATGCATGTACATACCTGCGTCGAATTTTGTCCTTTCCTTTTTGTTATTCTGTTACTTTTCATCATTGTCGAGTGTTCATCGATACCTTAGCAGAAGAGAGGGGCATCCCTCTGATCCCACCAATGAGCAGCCAGGAGCAAGTAAAGCTCGTGATCACGAGCTGTGTAACCTGGTGGCGGTGGAGGTGGTAGCGGTGGTACCGGTGGCAGCAATGAGTAGCATGGCGGTAGCGGTGGCGGTGACGATGAAAGCGAAGTCGTGGAGAGCGTCGATGACGAAGGCGCTGTGACGGGGGTCGTTGGCGTCATTGGCATCGGTAGCGTCGTTGGCATCGCCGTTAACGGTGGCGAAGGTTCGGCCGGAGATCAAAGCGCACAGTCGAACATCGCCAGGGAACGCGTGATCACCTCGTCCTGCAATGAATAACTAAGGAACTTGAATTACCTCAAACAAACAACAAATATTAATATCAAGTATACATTTTTCAAACGTTCTTTTCATCTATGCAAAGTTTTGTATCGATTCGCATCGTAGGTTACTGCGATTGCGCCTGTTTCCGCCACGGAGAACCCTGCGAGTTAAATTCAAAAAACTAGACAAAATGCAATTCTTTTTAATATATAACGATATTAACCCTCGTGCAGGTTCTGCACGTTTGTGAAACAGTCGGTTGACACTTTTACATTGTACGAATTGTCGTTCACTCAACTTTTGACACTGACAGGAAATCATTATGAGCGGACAGAATGCTTTTACCTTTAGACAGCTCTCGATGAACTCCTCAATCGTGATGACGCCATCTTGATTGAGGTCAAGCTTCCGGAAGACACGATCCAATTGTTCCCGCGCTTTTTTGTCCTCTTCAACATGATGTCTACGACCCATTAGCTCATGCACAGCCATTACAACTTCACCAAGCTCACCTCTGGTAATACAGCCATCCCCATTAATATCATAAAGTTTGAAAGTCCACCTCAACTTCTCGTAGATGCTTCCCCTAAGGAGGGTGGACAGTGTGACTAAAAGGTCCTACAGTAATCATGAAAAATTCAATAAAAATTAATAAAACATCACAATTCATCATCACATAAAAATACAAACTGATACTACTGTCACTTTCAAAATTCACTATATCCATGATACCGTCAACGTCCTTAACACGTAATTCCCTACAATTGCTACAAGACACAGTAATGTCATCCGTACAAGAAAATAAATTGCACGACCCCTTATACATTGCAGGCGTAAATTTCAGTCATGTGAAAAATATTTCTTGAGCAAGACTATAAAAAAAGAAAGGAGTCGTAGGGTAAAAGGAGAGACAAAAATAATAATAATAATAAAAATGCCCTGTACATTCTCTTCTTGCCTATCCTGCCCTCTCCTTACTTCACCCCCAATACTCATACTCCTGTATCTTTATCCTTTCGCACT
This sequence comes from Syrista parreyssii, assembly GCA_030142615.1. Taxonomy (NCBI): domain Eukaryota; kingdom Metazoa; phylum Arthropoda; class Insecta; order Hymenoptera; family Cephidae; genus Syrista; species Syrista parreyssii. Next base: position 26,276 of record JARQTG010000211.1, read on the forward strand.
CTCAGGCTGCTGAACCCATCAAGAAATACCGCAGGGGATGATGCCAAGGAACTCTCAGTTCTTGATATTCAGCTTTATTGTCAGTGCCTTAAACGCGAGTGGAGCAGTGTTTTCCGTGTACAGTAATGGTCAATTCGTTCCATGAGGAAAAAAAAATAAGCTGGACTTTATAAAATAAATTGTCAGCAAACCTAATAGAATATGTATTATGTATATTTATGCGTGAAATTTTAATCAACCCCAACGTAAATGCACGGATTAACGTACGTCTTATCAGCAATCGCTGTATTGAAAGTAATGTTTTCTTCTGACAATTTTTCATGCAACATTTTTTCGAGTTCGTTATTAAAATAATAAATTTTGCAAATTGCCTCGAGCCATTTTTATAATCCGTTTGCTGTCGTTGGAAGCGAAGCTAATGAGTGGCTGGGAAAAAAATTTTTTCTTTTTTTATGAACCCCAAGGAAATCTGTTTTTGGCATCCAGAGTCGATGAGATGGCGACTGTGTAAAGATTGCTCGTTTAATTTTCGAAGCATCAAATTTGCAGGAGGAAGTTGAATTAATTACCCTAAAGCTGATAGCCCCATTGCAATTAACGTCGAATGCCTTGAACACGTAATGGGCGTAGAGGCTCGAGTCTGAAATTGGCAATAAGAGTGCATCGTTAATCGATTAATGAAACATCCGATAATTAATCAATTGGAACTTACTGCCGTGAGGGAAGAATTTCGCGTAGATGTCCTTGAACGAGTCCTCGTGTACGACTCCCTCGGGACATTCCTGTAAAAGGAAGAAACAGAAATTCAAATGACAATCGTTTAAAGCGTCACTCTAAAAAAAAAAGTATAAATAATCAAATTTGAAAATAATTGAGCAAAACAAATTTTTTTAGCCAAACTCTGAAAAACCCACATGAGGATTTTACATACAATTCCAAAAAATACTTTCGAAGCGTACAGGTAAATTTGAATATGTTATATATAAATTTATATACTGTTATTCAGCCCAAAGGTACTAACTGAAGTTAACCCTTCCGTTTGATTTCTATGACGAAACCAACTTCAGCTGATTCGTTTGAGCTGAATACATGTAATATGAGAATTGACGTAGTTGGCATAAAAATACAACGAGATGCTTTTCTCAAACTCCAAAGTCTCGTTATTCTCGTATGCAGATGCTCGCTGCAAACAATTCAGCTTCCACATGAGCAGAGCCGATCCATCCGCGCCGAGGATGAGAAATGGGACGAATCCGTGATACCGGAGATAAAAGTGCTTGCTTTGAGGGTTTTGGTCAAGGGATGGAAAAACCATCCAATTTTGGAAGCTTTGCCAACATGCGTCGACAGAGATACATTGGTAGAGATGCTACCAACAGATTTGCCCTTCGAGCTGACCATTCAAAAAATTCCCCACGAGCATTACTGGCAGCGAGCCGCTAGCGACAGGTACTTGCAGATTTCGATATTAGCATCAGTTGTTGTTGTATCAGCCAGTACAGACCGCCATTAATTATTGGCAATAAAATGGTACAAAAATTGTCCACGTTTTAACGGCTGCCTGCTATAATTAATTGTGCCAATTAACTTTTCGTTCTCTGCTGATGGGCGTATAACGATCCTGGCGAGCATGGCAACTCTTGGCGACAACTTTATTGCGAGCGCCATTTTGCTGATTATTTGGAGAAGCTCGAACCTGCTTACTTCGAGGGACAACGAGAAGCTTGCAACAAATTAATTAGCCTGGTGCGACGTTACGTTGAGACGTTGAAAATCCGACGTCTCGTAGCCAGCAAGTAAGATTAGCTAGTGGTTGATAAACTTCGTGAAGAATCGTCACGACAGTACAGGCAAACAACAGTCAGTTGTTGTGAACTTAACAAAAAAAGTTGTTTTCTTGCTAAACGTTGATGGCCGAACGACAATTAAGCAGCATTCGAATACAACGGTTGTTCTTAACGAAGTTCTTTCTGTGAAATGTGAGGAGTCACAAAAGCTACAATCTTTATTGTATACAACAACGACATTTGCTTCTCAACATCTTCCTATAATTTCCTCGTTATGTCGCCACACGTCGGGAAATGTGCCCAATTAGCAGGCCGCGCTAATTAGACGTTTCCCTGTGCACTTCGTTAATACAGACTCGGTCTCGGTATATCGCGTTTCAGATTCGACCTGAATTCTAGTGTAATTGATTATTGATTACTAATGTCGTACGTAACGCATGGTGGATGCATTAATATATACAGATGTATAGTATATCCTGTTTCAATAGGACTTCATCAACCTGGTCGAACAAAGACGAAGAGGACCAATTACCAGCAACCGAATTCAATGTGAATCATATACCGTTAAATCTGATCCTGCCGCAGCTTCATCAGCTTCGAGAATTGTATATAAGCTTTGGGATGATATACATGAATGACGGTTTCGAGTGGCGAGATTTTCAGTAAGAATTTTGTATCTTCAACATTGACGCAGCCCGGTACGATCACTTGATAAATTTTTTATTAAGATTCTCGGTGGAGGATTGCGTCAAACTATCGCGTGGTCTCAGTGACAGTTGTGCATTGACCAAATTTTGTCTAACAAGAAGCAACTTGGATCAGCCACGTGTCGCGGCGCTTTTGCGAGGAATAGCAATAAATAATCGAGTAAGTCACGAGAACAAAAATTATTTGTTTTGTCGTTGCATATATTGCTTTAGGGTCTTGCTAATGTTGTTGTGTGCAATACGTATCACGGTTGTATTATACGAATTTTGTTGTTGTTGCAAGATTGAAGTCTTGGATTTGTCTCACTGCAAGCTCGGCGACACGGGCGCCCATGCAATTGGCGAATTTTTGACAAAGCACAGACGCCTCAAGGAACTTCATCTGGCGAACAACAAGATTGGCGACAATGGTGTTGCTGGGATTGTATATGGACTTTTACAAGAGAACTCGACTCCATTGAAACATCTTAATTTACGTTTAAATCCACTGCGGGATGCAGGTGGCGCCCATATATGTGGACGTATGAATGACACATAACATATACATATCGTTAAAGAGAATTGTACCACCTCAAGGTGGTTTTAGCATGAAAGTCAAAGAAGGCAACTTAATTTTTATGAAATTTGTCATTTGTACACTTGTGATGTGACGTATAATTTCTGTGATTCAGTTTTACTTAGGAACAAGGACATCGAGGTGCTCAACTTAAGCGGATGTGAATTCACTGGAGAGACTGGAGTAGGAATGGCGGAAGTCATCGCTTCCGGATACATGACGTCATTCACGCTAGAACTCGATCTCTCGAACAACGACTTGGGCCCGATTGGTGCGTGAAATCTTTCGTCGAATCGAATGCTGGTTGATGTATTGAATGTTATTTTAGCCGGGGAAGCTTTTGAGGTGGGGATGAAGACATGTTCTGCGATATTAAATCTGGATGTAAGAATGTGCAATTTTTCCAAGGAATCCGAATATTCCATCAGCGAGAGTATAGCCAGGTAAGTCACTGCGATTGATTGGAATATTTTATTGATTACAAATCATGTTTATTGCCATATTCTTCGTGAATCGGTAGCGATTTTGAAAAATGTCATTTTCGTATTTTTCGATTCTGCCGTAACGAAAGCGACTTTATATTTTTTCAGAAATCGCGAGGACAAAAAGAGAGAAAAAAGAGCATCCGTTACAAGACATAACAGTGTGTACGTACCTTTACGTGCGAAAAGCTTACAACCACCGTCTGAATATAAAACGATGCAAGAGCCGAAAGAGACTGATTGACGCAAAACGAAAAATTTGGTCTTATTATATTATTCCGAAATCAGCAAAACGCACATGTCAATTGCAGATAGAGCAAAAGTTTGCATTGAGCGATTATGCGAACAACGACGAAATACTAAAAAAAGATAACCTAACCTCGACTTCAATTAATTGATAAAGTTATCGTTTACCATTTGAAATTTGCATTAATTTGTTCTGTGAATCAAGTCTTTTTCATTGTACAAGACGAAATTGACTTTGCGTCTGAAAGAATTTTGTTGGCTGAAAACGAACCTGAGGGGAAATTAATAAATGGCACAATTTGACGTCGAAGAATGGACGCCTGGTGCCCGTCGATCAATTCAGTATTTCCGATAGAATTTTCAAAGCCAATACCTGCCAACGGGAAATTATGCGAGTCGCTTTGAGGGAACAAAGTATTTCCTGCTTCTGTTTAGCCGAGGCGCCCTCTTTGAAAATCTTTAAATTGTCGACCCGCAATGGCGATGTAACACGAATATTATTGTACGTCAATGCCAACTGTCTAAAACCGTAAATTGCATAATTAGTCGAATACGTAAATTACAGGCAGTGTTATCAGTGGCATTAGAGGTTGAACGTGATAATCCAAACGTATGATAATAACGATAACGTGCCACCTATAGGTACACTAGTGCAATTGGATAAGTACAGTCGACAGTTCAATTGTTCCTACAGTTGATAAAATTGATAAGAATTAAACAAATTTTTTATCATAACCAAGTTAAGTTACGTGCATTAAAATTTTTTTAAGTTGGAATACTGCAGTCTGTAAGGAAAAACTGCAGTCGTCATGTTGGTAGAACAAATGTTTTTGCGACCTCCGCTACGTTGCGTGTTGAAATTATTTCTGACATTTTCGTTCAAATCGACTTGTTACTTTTGATTCAATTGTTTTGCATCACACAAGTGCTTTCCTATATGCCGTGCGCGATTAGGCAATTCTAAAATATATCTTGAATTTGTATAAAGTTCGTGTGACTTGATCCACGTATGCGCATACTCAACACGTGTCAACGGCAAGTAGCAAGTTGTTTTTGATCAAGTTTGACAGCTTGACTGTAGACAAATGTCAAAGTGACAGATATAATCGATAAACAAACTTATACAACAGTGACTCGATATATAATATAGTTATAGAACTAGATCGCGGAAAGCTTTAGAATTAAATTGCGTCATGGATCTTTATGCAAATGTAATAAGTATCGAGCGTCCCGGCGCATAGCGTCGAGCACGCGACGCTATGTTAAGTAGCCACGGTGGCTCGTGCCCTCCATTTGCACGTGTAAAGGCAAACTTGCATGCGCGCGGCCATCGCTAAATAATCCAGCCACGTGAACTCCTTAACACATAAAAATGAGTCATTCGCGAAGTAGCCGTCTAGCGAGATAATCGATCCCAAGAAAAGAGATGGTCAGAGTAAGAAAAAAATGTGAAATCAGTACCAACCTAGATGGCATAGCACATAGTGAAAACTAGCCTAGTAAAGAAAAGGCGGGAAAATTTGACATCCGTCAACCACCACGTGCTTGCATCTTTATTATAATCTGCTTACATTATGTAATAAGATAATAATGAAGAAGCTGCGTGTATCGTACGAGATTAAAGAATTGAAATTGTCATCTATATATATTTTCCATCTCCAACCTTACGCGATGGTACCATAACCATGACTAAGGATGCTGCATCTGTATCCGTAATGAAAAATCTTGTCAAATCTATACGCGTAGTTGGATTCAATGAGACTCGATTTTCTCAGTCAAATAGAAAAACATGACTGGCAGAGCGTCGTCCCAGCATCCGTACTACGTACGAAATAAAGATGGCGCGATCAAATAGCTTTGGTTAGTCTGGACGATGAATGGCAAAGAGGGGTGTTGGTGCGTGTATAGTCGAAGGGTGAATGTATCGTAGTGCGAGTGTTGGAATACTCCCGTGACGTCATACTCGCAGGAGAGAAGATCGATAGAGCTCAGCATCCCACTCTTCTCAAGGCCCCGACCTCACCTCTGCTCACCTAACCTGTGCTGACTACCGTATCCCACGTCGATCCTCACTGGCACCAGGATCTCGCACCTTTGACTTGGAAAAAATAAAATTTTTTCCAGCCCAGTTTTTGGTCCATACACACGTGTAGGGAATACAGAGAGCTGAGGTTGCACGCGACGGTGTGATGGTGTGACTTAAAAATTCAAGTTCTTTCATCCTCGTGTCGTCGTGCCGGATACATTTTGTGAAGTGGTAATCGGTCGGTACAAGGTTGATCGTCAGCTGTTTCGTAATTGCTGCTAATTCAATTGTCTTGTTTTGTACCCCGAGTTTGGATCTCGTGTTTTAGGTAAATGACTTTTGTAATTTTGTACTGGGGCAACACGCGCGCTCCCGCGCGCGATCGAAAGGCCTCCGACGCTACAGCGCTACGAATAAATACAGTAATAGCGCTGCATGTCTATTCTAAAATACTAAAATTATGAAAATCTAATGTGGTTTTTCAAAGAGAGGATACGAGGAACGTGAAGATAAATGGAGTTTGAAGTATCAGTGACTCGAGTACTCGAACAATATTTGTATTGGGATTTTGTATAGGTTTCAATCTTTGTTTGCATGCTTGCAAGTCATCTGGATAACTTCGAATCCCAGGCGTATCGAAATGAAATACGACTCGAGTGTATTTGATTTTGATGGATTTATTTAGGGGTGTTTGCGTGTAACTGATTACGAGGATTTTCGAAACCGAAAGATTTCAACGGTTAACACCCCTACTTGTGTTCAACCGTAAAAACTTGAAATCCATAAACAAAATCACAAAGAATCACAAGAAGTCAATGCTTCTCATGTAAATGAGGTGTTCAAACACAATTTCAATGTTGATACGTGATTCTTGTTGTTGTTGTTGAAAGTTGAAATGGCAGATTAATGGCGTCGGTGTATATAGGAAGTTGCCCAAGAACACGTCGAGCTTGTTTAGTTTGTAGTAGAGAATCGAGGAGAGAAAAAAGTCTTCTGCTACTTGACGTTTGGTGGAGGCAAAAAAAAAAGTAGATCGGACAAGTCGTCGGCAATGAAGACAACAAAGACAAGGCTGGTTCCCAGTAAAGCCGCAAACACCGGTAATTCGAGGTGACGTCGAATTGTAGCTGGGAAATAATGAACAGGACGGAACAAACGTAATAACGGTAGGAAGCTACGAAAATTGTTGTGTCACTTCCGGAAGTGCCAAAAGAAAAAAAAATGTCAGTCCGACATCCTGAAATTCAGATTAAATTTCACGCGTCTCTTTTTCGCCTATTTCTTATTTATTACGTTCTTTATTACCACGACGATCAAGCTTGCCGCCAATTTTTTCAACAAAACTTTTCTATGCTAATCCCTCAAGATTTTTATACAAAAATTATTAACGTGTTGATGTCGTGTGTACAATTTTACCTTGTGAAATTATTGTCATACATTATTGATAACAGTGACGTCACAGGATTGCGTGAGTGTGATAACTGTATTACTGACAAATGCATAATGTTGAAAAATACGACGGTCGATGATTGCATTATTCATGATGTACCCTTATTATATAATGACGAATTCAGACTTATGTGCAGAAAGGGAAGGATTGCATTTCTATTGTAGGAAATAGAATTCTTGGCGAATCACCAACGAGAGCCCGGAGTAGCGTGCTTAACGAATTTTAATCCAACTTTTATATAAAAAGTTACTGCAACTTTACGTTCAACACTGCGGATGAAAAATTGACGCATTTCTTAGTCAACTCGCGCGCTTCAACCCTGTTGAACTTCAGGTTCATAGAGAAATAAGCATTGCTTCGGTAAGCAGCTTCAACTTCATCATCAACTTCGACAGTACAAGATGAACAACTGTGAGATTAATAGTAAGGAAAACAAGTGTGAAGTAACGTTTAAAAAAAAGAATTATAAATAAATTTTACATATTTTCTCAAAATTTTAATACCATTCGTTGCACCAAGTGAAATTCTTTGCTGAATAAAAGAGATAAAAAGAAGAAAAAAATTAAGCAGTTCAAGTACAACTGAAGTGGCGAAGGTAGTAGCAAGTAAAAAAAAGGAAGTGGCTAACTCATATTAAAAAAAGCACCAACTAGTCGCAGACTGGTCCTAGAGACGTCGCATTCTCGCCTCGAGCATCATTTTGCTCAGCCAGTCGTTGCTAAAGGCTTCTTGAGAAGCTCTTGTCGCTCGTTGTGAACTGACGTTATTAATGCACCACTTTTCACGTGCATTGAATCACACATGTACATTACAGAGGCATACGTGCGATCTTCGTTGTTTGACAATGACAAAAACAACGTACCTCTGTTACATCAGGGCTGTTCCGTTTAACACTGTAAATTCTAATAACGTACTATTATCGTTTAACCAAGGTTTTACTGTACGAATAAAAAATGAGCTAGTATAGAGAACAACCATAAACCTCATCCCGTCTCTTATTAATTAATCCAGCAGTCATTACAGGCATTAAAAAAATTATTAAATCTTAATTACGGACCAATAAAACCTCAAATTATTGATAACCTACGTCATTTAGCTGGAATCGAATGTTGTAACTATCAAACGTTGTTTTCACGATGAATCATAAAAATGGTTTTATTACTGATAATTATTTTAATTCAGTAGAAATAAATGAAATGAAATAAAACATATCAGGCGATGAGTATGTAGGCCATATGGAGATGGAAATCCCGATAATCGCTACCTTGCACACATTTCAACAGTGTTGCACGCGACCTACGTGTTATTACCCGAATGCTTCAAATTTACCGCAGTCTAGAGAAACACACACACGTAAGTCATTCTAATGGCAAACGGCGACAGCCAATCAGAAAAAATGGAACAGGTGGATGGATCTTTGAATAAAATATGTATATTAATAGATTATACGGTTTAGAACTGGACGTTTAATCTTGTTTGAAAATATAGGAAATATATTTACTGACGATGTTGTAAATTTCAATGGACGTTACTAACACGTGTTTATATACTTTACAACTTTGCTTCTTGTGTTCTAAACTCAATGAAGAGGTTAGACGTCATAGAGTTCATAGGAATTTCTAGAAAACACATAAAGTATTCATATCATGCCAAACATTCGTGTCGTGCAGTCGTAAATCTATATATTTCAGCATGGATAACATATCACGTATGGAAATGTCACGAGAAATAGATACAAGCATTGTTATAGATATGAAAATTGATTTGACGCTACCTGTTGACGAGAGTAATAAAGTTTATAATGTTGCTCAATAGTCCATGGTTGTTTACATTCTTTGCGATATCAAAAATAACAGTAACGATTATAATTAATCATACAAGACGAGCATACAAGAATTTGTAATTTGTATCGTCGATCAGTGCACAAGTTCGGCGGCCATCTTGGTATATTGCACATGATGACGAGCGTGCGCATGCGCACACGTACCGATGCACCAGACGTAACATGGCCCAGGCTCGTGGAACTAACTAAAGTGTTATTGCGTTTATGTCTACCGAAAATAGATTTACGGAGGTGGAGTGACCTTGTACCCGATGTAAATATCAAGATCCACTTTGATTCCCGTGCCCTTGTGAATAAACGCTAGCCAGGTATAGATATGTATACATATAAGTGCAATCTCACATTAGACAATGTTCAGATATCTGACGTATCTAGGTTATGGAGCCCGGAGACGTTTAGTATAATTTAATTGCCGTTGCCACAGAAAATAAACTTCATTATATATAAATGAATGAATGATTAATGAGTGTACACTGCGGTGACTAAGTTTTGTTTATTAAATACATATGTCAGCAACAATCGTTGCTGGCGAGCTGATTTAGCAGTGCATCATTCCACGAGCGCGTTTGTCATTACAAGATGGCTAAAATTCATCTCGAGCGTAAAGGAAGTTATAATTCGAATTTCAATTCGAATACCTTATTTCCATGCCAGCGTTTATTTTCAACGTAGCAAATGACAGCGACAGCTGGAGGATTGATGGAAATAAGAAGCGGGATAGAATTATTTATTGTTCATTATTCAAGTATTTTTTAAAAATTTCAAAGTGTCCAAAGCGTAGATGGTGATTATTTTGGAAATATACATATCTAACTGTGAATTTAGAAGGAATACGAGCTCTACCGACTTTTATGAATTTTACCTAAATTAATTTAAAACTATTTCGATATTCTAAATACTCACAAAGTATTTATCATGGCAATTAAGTATACTATCATTTTCTAGGTAATAAACATGAGCTTTTGATGTTGGACAACAAATATTTGCACGCCGATTAAGGCGTGACAGTTTTTTGGCAGAGCTCAAAGCGCACGATCTTTCTGCGGACAGTTCTGGCCGCCATTTCGCTATTATATGGGTACTGTATAGAGACGCAAGCCAAGTAGAGATAATATATGTTTAAAAAAACTATCCAACCAGCAATGATAAATACTATTTGTAAAAAATATGATACTTGGTAATTCATTACACCAAGTAGTGAAACAACCTCAAACCGGCTACATACGGTAATTTCAAAACTAGTCTTGTCTGGTCTCCCACAGAGCAAGCTACTCATATGTATATGTATATAATTTGTCTAAACCTACCTAAACCTACCTCAACAATACCCGCAAAAATCTCCAGCTGAAACATCTCTCCTAAACAATACTCAGGAACTTTCTCAGATAAACACTACTAGTGAATACAACAACTGTGTTTATAAGAAACTTTATTTCTCACTATTCAACCACGATAGACAGAACCGAAATTGTTATTGGTGTTAATTCAATTTATCAACGTGGCTTTTTCTCTATTAAACTCTGTTGTACAGCCAGTCCTTTAAGCGTTATCACGTGTGTTATCATTCGCCATTGTTACCTGGATAGAATGCACCTATCGAATATAGTCGATATGTATTATTTGGCTACCGACTCTTACGTAGTGCAGCTAAATGACAAAATGGCGACCAGAGTCTGTTCAGAGTACAATTGTGATATCGGCACTTCAAAGGAACAACGGGATCCACAGAGTTCTTTCATTAATTGTTCAGAATCTTCATTGTCGGCGATAACAATACTTTCTGTTAAGTTTACCCGTTGTTATTGCACTGCTGTTGTTTTAGTTGCTGCAGACTATTCATCTGACGTACAACAGTGCCTTTCGCAGGATGATATTATTGAAGCTACTCTTATCCAACAATTGCACATTATCATCATAATGGATATCTACTGTTAATCGTTAAGGTTTATTGGCTTTATGCTAGACAATTGTAGCACGGTAGACTTGTTTTAAAGTATATTCGTTTTGCTTGTATTTACGCGTCTGTTAATCGTGGAGAAAATGTCTTTTTCACTTGAAAACGTATTCCTGAACGACGTGTACAAGGCGTGTTCACATGAAAGGAAAACCTGGAGTAGCAGCCCGTTGATGTAAAACAGCCTTTAAAAGGTTTCTGGCGTGGATCTTGAATCTTTCAGATCTCCAAGAAGATGCTTTGAAGGTAATAAAAGACTGTTCAAACTATGCTTGTCGAGAATATCAGGGTGCACGTTTCTCCTCAAAGATCCTTCAATATATATGTGCGTCTGTGTATATATAATATATAAATATATTTTCTGTTCAGCTTATCAATGATTAACCAACGGTGGATGGGAGTCATTCAAAAGGAGCGAGTAAACACTTCACAGCCAGTTAATTCAATGTTGCATGGTTCCGTGCCAAGAGAATGCTCCATTTTATTGTCACCTTATTATTTTGTTGGATGTAAGTATATACTGTGTATTCGTTTTATACTACAATCCTGATTTAATAATTAAAAAATTCATTTCCTATTTTCCTTTTTCTTTTTTTCTTTTATTTATTTCATTCTCACGCACCCGTTACTATCTGTGTAGTGGCGTTCTCGAAATTCTAGTTCTCGTCTCGTGTCTTACAGATGATACACCGCGGAGGAATACGAGGGGCGCTGAAAGAGGATGATGGCAGCTTGAGTAATTTATCATCGAGAGCTATCTGTCACGAAGATAAAGCCTAGGAGTATCCTCTCTCTACGTAGAGCTTCAAACTTGGCATCGAGGTATAGACAAGCCATTCACGATGAACGCCATCTTTTTTTTCAACCAATTTCTCAAGGGATGCTCTTAGATACGTGATTGATAATGAATCGGATTGATAGAAAAAATTCAAGAGTGAAGTATGTGAAGTATTTTATATTTTATAGTAGAACATAGTAGAACGTGTGGACGCTGTGCGTATGTGCTATAATTATTGTTTAATTTAATATTGAAATTAAGTAATTAATGAAAGATAGTGTAGGACCTATGATAAAAATTAGATTACCAGAATGAGTAGCTACGACACTCATAAGCAGTATATTCAAAACAAGCTATGTAGCTGAGTTATGGACCTGATGTATACGAGGTTGAGCTATAAATCTGAGCTATGAATCAGAGTTATGAAACATCCTCTATATTTTATCTTAACTCGAATGATATCCTTGCAGAAGTCGTTCTCGATTTTAAAAAATAATCAGTGCAAGCTGTAAAATCATTCATTCATTTAACTTTCTGCTCATGTGCACCTAGAAGCGTGTTTAAAATATTGTAACAGTAAGCAGTATGCTAGAGGAACAAAAATTAAAGAAAAAAGTCAAATTTATTAAGCTGAAATGTTCCACCAACTTTGCAGTGTCGACAAATCCAAAAAATTATATATCTAGCAGTAATTAGATTACCAGTGGATCAGAAACATAAAGAAGGTACCCAATTTAAAATGTCCAACCCTTGAAAAGACTCTACGTATTCCTAGGTGTACCAACAGTTGAATAGCACTGCAGTCTACACCGCACAAGACCTTTCATGGACCTTTTACATACAAAGCTAGTAAAAATAAAAAAGAAAAAGAGCTGGAAGACCTTCTCCTTGTGGTCCTTGTATTAGAAACTTATGCATATCAGAACAGCACTCCCGCCATCTTGTTTTTTTAACAACTCTCAATTCCGCTATGTCGAGTGTTTGAATATCTAGTGAAAATATTTTCTACCACACCTTTAACCTTTTCCTTCACGTCATCAATCCTAAATTAGGTCATCCGTTCCTCCAACTGTATCGAATTTCATCCATTTATTTTTTATTAGCCATACTTCTATTTCGCCGAGTGGATTAATCACCATTTTTTGTTAATTTTACACTTGGATGTGTATCATGAATATCATTTATTATACAGACAAATAATTAACTTGTTCATCCAACCATGTAATTAATACAGAATAATTAATTTTGCAGATACCAAAGTTCAAAGTTGTTATGATGAACCTGCAGTCAACGTGTCCAAATGATAGAATAATTTAACAATATCCATTGTTAAGGAACACATAAATAATCGACTACCATAATTCAAAATAATATAAAATATGGAATATTTAACAGCCATATCCTATATAAGGACAAAGAACATGCCCCTACAATGACAAAAGGATCATTGTGCCAAATGACTGTAATAAATGGCAGCCATTAAAGGCATTTGCATGTATGTGCATAGTTTACGACCAACAAAATCGATATACAATTAATACAATGACCTAAATAATCCGTCAAATAATCGTTTTCTTCAATTGTCAAAATAGATTTGAGTAAGAGAAGAAGCTTTAAAGAGAAGAAGAAAAAAAAGAGAAAAGGAAGTAGGTACCATGCAGGAAGAAGGTGTCTGGATACTTCTTTTCATTTACAAATCGATCGTTCAAATAAGGGTTGGCCATTGTGACTTTCTGAGTACTATAAGAAATCTGCAAGCAAACGGAAGCGGAACGCCAGTGGATCTCTTTGCGTGTGCGTTGTCTCAAGTCAATGTTTACGTATAGAACAAGCGATAGGGACTTTTAGTAGTCGCGTTAAGTTACCACCCTGACGCAAGAAATGCGGCGCCCTATTAAAGCAGTATAAATCATCTAGTAATGGATATTGTTTGCGCCTTGTAGAGAAACGATCTTGGTGCGAAAATAAAGAGAGAACAAAAAATAGGAAAGTGTTAATCTATATCTTAGTTCTTCTTGATTTTACTTTTTTTCCCCAAGTCTTGTTCTACCATGGTATTCTTTTTTAATTTTCTTCTCCCCCTACTGGCTTTTATTGACTGTTCCTCACATGTCGTATCGATGACAGCTGTCGACTCTTGCGGTTCTCGTTGTTTTCTCAACATGTCTGTTGTGTTACAACAATCTGAAAATAACTTTGTCTACCTAGAGACGATGCACTACATGTCACTATCAGAGTAACGTATAAATGTGTCTATGCAAGGTGTTTCAAAGTTCTTTGAAGATATTGAGAATTTTGTACACTTAAGCTTTGTAAAGTATGGGACTTGGTAAGACTCGATAATTCACTGGATGGAAGGATCGTGTGGTTATGGAGTCATGTTAACAATGAGCAATCTTTTATGATTAATCATTAGTGATAAACTTTTGACAGATCATAATTTCATGTTTTTTCTACGAGCTCATAACGTGCACGACTTATCCGCAATGTGCTTGGTTTGTATAAAATATTCCAGTTCCATTATATTTATTGCATGTCGTAATGATCAAATCTGTTGAAAAACAGCATACGGGAAATCTAGTCTTGTTGCAAAGGACATAAAAAAAATTGGCACGAATATGCAAAAAAATGCAACTTTGCCGGGTAAGCATTTTGACACAAACGTTTGAATTTATGTGAATACCATACAAACATAAATATGGTAATGATAAACAGTTACAATATGGTGGGAAGTACGTTTTCTTTCCAAAAACAAAGATAAGAGTGATGTATCACATAAGAGAATTAATCTGAAGTCCACAGGAAAAGTACACAAATAAATAACAACGTAATACAATATTAACTATACCTGTTTGAAGCCACGATACATGACGCGAATCTCCTGTCGTGAAAATTTCGTTTGTCTAAGAAGTTCTTCAATGGCGACTGGTCTGGTTGTCTGTTGACGTACCCGCGAGCTCTCAAACTCGAAAAGCGCCTCTTCCGGTCCCGGGGAGTCTGGTGGCGTTGCCATTTCCTGTTGAGATGGCGATAACGATGATCCACGATTTGAACGTTAACTCAACGAGCCATCACAATCACGAGCCCTTCCATCTGGTGGATCATTCTAATTCAAAATCCTTCTTTATTTCACTCCGAGTCTCTGACAACACGCTGATTGGACAAGCGTCACACGATGATACCCGATGATCCACGATCACGCACGACGCACTCTGACGATCACGTAGTTGCAAGTGGTCGTCTTGATGGACATTTTTCTAAACGTCGACGCTCTCCGTCAGGTCGACAACGTCTACCGATGACTTCCAACGTCTCGATCTGCATTAAGAACACTTGACGATCGTCGGGACGCTTTATAACTAACAATAAATCAAACGGAATACACGGCTAGTGGAACTGATGTGAATAAGATTAATAGACAAGAAAAAAGAAGGAAAGGATCGTCAGGCTTTATGGTTGGATGTCTAAGATTGGCTTGGGACATGCAACGTCAATATTAGTCTCTATTAAGGTAGCGCCTTTTTTTATTGGAGTAGTATTCTTTCAAGGGCTGACTTCGAGGTTGCTTTCACGGCATTGAGGTCTTGTCTTACTTTCTTCCAGGTTAGCTTAGGTTAAGGACGATACTCGACACTCAATACGTTATGTGATACTTGAACCGTATGAGTTCTTGTAGCATTTCTCTAGTATGAAATTTTTCTTGAGTACTAAGATATATGGTTTGATTTTAAGGTTATGGAGCGCACAATATTTAATGTGAGTCAAGACAAGTCTTATGGCGGATGGTGTACAAATTGAGATGTGCCTGAGATCGTATTTGTGTCACGTAAGTTCTTTATTTGATATCAAAACTTTAGCTGGTTCCTTTAATACTGAAAGTTTTAAAATGGCGGTAGATTCTTTTTTTTTTTTTAATTTCTTTACGGAGCCTCAACGATTCCGTCAGTTACTTCCGTTTACTCTTTCGTTTATGGCGTATAACATTTCCCACCCTTCTCTCGTGCTGTTTAAATATTTATGCGTGAACGTTCCAATCTCATCTCTTTAGGTTATGCATAAATAAAATTCGATCTTGATACTCTCTTGATCCTTTGTGTGAGCTTTCTTAAGCCTTGGATTTTGCAATTTTAGGAAATTGAGTATTTATGTATAGTACATTCTGAAGAGACCTTTAACTTTTTTTGTAATGCTTTACTAGTGCAGAAAAGGGAGAACCAATTATCTGTAAATGCTTGATTTAAGAAATTTTGTAAATTTATATCGAATTAAAATGTATATATGAAGGTACTCTATTTTTTGAGCATTTTCATTGTTACATGTTCTTTTTACGAGAACTTTCAAAATACTCAATCTATCTTGTAATGCACGTTGATACATATGCATTCAAGACTATTGCACCAACTGGTTTGCTCTGGCCATTTGATCTACATGGTGGAACCACCTTCAGGTGATCCAATACTTTGGAATACCCTGTATGCTATACATAATATCCATTATAAATCATTGTGATACTGGTGGCGCCCTCTCAAATATCCTTAAATCATTAGATTCACACGTGAACGACACTTATGCCTACAAGTTACAAGTGCCCATGAGTAAGTTCTCCATGTTAAATTATTTTAAGCACAAAACTTGGCACCGTTGAATACGCCAAGATGATAGGACTTGTCACTTGTGCCTCTTCATAATAACATCCCTTGTTTTTGTACTGCTCATAACCACTTGCCACTATATTCATGAATGAAAAATTTCCACGAATGAACAGACTGTATGAAGAAACTCAAGAAATTATGTGAAAGAAGCAAACAAAAATATTCCCAGTGAATCAAGAGAATTGCACAATACAAATGAATACACTATAGTAAAAACAGAATCAATTGATCAACACAAAAGTGAGTATAATTTGTTCCTAGTTATTACTACAATTCAAATGTAATTGTTCCACATAATAATTAACTTAATGACCAGCGCAATACGCAACGAGGAAACGAATATTGTTTGCATACAAAATGTGTAAGATTTTAAACCGGCTAACGAGTATCGAGATCGTCATTCTTATTGTCAAAACCAGACAATGGGTAATAAAAGTAACCAAAAACTCTTATGTCAGACTAGGGAAAAGGAGTCGACGTCAGGCGTCATGTCCCGTCGATTCGTCACCAGTCACCAGAATCACCATGAAAAGCAGACTCAAAAATCCTACAAACTCATTTCTCAAATATATAACAACCTCGTCGTCTTCGTGGCGTCTCGACGTCTGGAGTCGCCCGCACGAGATTCGATCCACGAATTCGAATAACGTCAAAGGAAGCAGCAGAAGTTGAAAGCGTAGAAGAGGACTCTCAGAAGCTGAGTCCAAGTCTCTAGTACCCAGAGTACGAGGGCTTCCACGAGGAAGAAGAAAAGGACACGTTACGAGTCTCGAATCTTCCGGTTCACCAGGACACTTCCGGTGCAAGATGATTATCTCCCAGCGATCCTTGTACTTGGAGCGTTTATGTTTGAACAAGCGATTGAGGTGGGTGCCGCGACGTACAAGCATAAATTTCTATCGAGAGCGGCGCGGCGCTATCCTGACGAGCAACTTCGGCCTCGTGTTGCACGAGAGACTCAGGATGATCAGGTAATATGATGTGTGTGATTAGGATTGATTTGCTGCTAAGGTTGACCGTTGCTAATGACAGTTCTGATTGGATTGAAAATTTTGATGACAGGGGTCGAGCGAGGATAAATGGTACGACGCTTGGTGGACGCTTAATGATTGAAGTGGATTTCTGACATCAATCAAGTTGGATCGGATTGGATCGGATTGGATCGAATGTGATTGACGATGCCGGGTCGACTGCAGCAAAGTCACGGTAACGACGTCGACGTACGCGGCGGACGCTACACTGGCAGCCCGGGTAGAGCGTCACCGCGAAATACTCCTCTTTCTCTCTCTTTCTCTTTCTCTCACTCACTCTCTTGCTCTCTCCTTTAGCAGTTCTCCCACTACGACGACTCGTGAAGCCGCCGACGCCGACGCCGACGCCGAGCACTGACTCCACCGCTGTTACCGCCTCCCTTCGGCGCACCCTTCACCGACTCATCCGCAAGCGCCGCGACGCTACCGAGGACGCTCCGATCGCTTCGACGCCCTACCGAGCGCCAAACTCTCTGGTGTCCTTATGTATCTTACAGTAGAGATTTGCTATGCGTTCCAGAAACACTGATATTAAGTTCCAACGTCTTTATTTTATTATCATTCTGCTAATCTGTCGTTACTATTGGTTAAATTAATTTTATATCTGCGTTCTAGCCAGTTGCTTTTTCTGTTTCATTATATGCTTTCTCGTATTTCCGTATAGATTTTTCTTGTTAAAAATGTACAAAAAATGTACCATTTTGTACATACATTTGGTATATGACAATTGCGAAAATTGTTACTTCTACTTTCAACTGCTGGTTATAAACTATTTAGCTGTTTTTCTTATTGGGCTTATTGGTTTTTTTTATTAA
Source organism: Syrista parreyssii (assembly GCA_030142615.1). NCBI lineage: Eukaryota > Metazoa > Arthropoda > Insecta > Hymenoptera > Cephidae > Syrista > Syrista parreyssii. Next base: position 44,603 of record JARQTG010000211.1, read on the forward strand.
TGCCTTTTTATCGCGTTCGGGTGAGGTCCATGGAGAGCGTGGAACAGGGTGGGTATATCGACCTACAGAACATAGTCACAGCTCAAAGAGACAACGCAGAAACCCCCGAAATACAATATTACTTCATAGACTTAATATAAAGCCCCAACACTACATCTCATTTCGAACTTATTCCTACGCCTTTTGGCCCTTGTTCAAAATTCATTTGACGTATCGAAACGTATCACAATTATGGACATACCAGATTCCCTTGAATTCTTGATTATTAAATTAATCAAATTAATTATCATTCATACTTTCTTATAGTCATTATTGGAAACTGTTTTCTGCTTACTTGTGCGTGGTAGAATGAGTAGGGATGGAATTAGGTAAAGTGGTAGTAATGGGGGTGAAGTATGGGTGTGCAAGGGTGAGAAGGTGGAGGAGGAGGATGGCTTATAGAGGGGTTGAAGGGTTAGGGGGGAGCGAAGAGATCCTTCCAAATTAATTTTATCACAGAAAACACGGCAGCCAAGGGGGTTGGCCAGGTTTCTAAAAATAGTTTTGGCAATCTAACATTAAGGTCATTAATCATCTTGCATGAAATTAAATATTAATTTTTCTATTATAATAGGTAAATTGGCTAACACGACCTGCGGATGATCACAATGATTCCCACGATATTATCACATTGTTTCTGTCAATTACGAGTGAGTAGGGGCTCGTTGCTTGTTCATAATTGAATCTTTTAGACAATCGGATTTATCTAACCAATCATCTTTTATCATTTATATGAAGAAGAATCATTAAAATCTAATTAATTGTCAGAGAAGATACCTTTATCATGGAATGCCTATGGATAATTAAGTGAAAAATTATTCTAATCACTAAAATTCACTAAACTGTCAAAAATATTATTATTAACAGAAAGTCACTTTCGTCAGTAATTTGTTCTCGTAAAATGTGATAGGTTTGACAATGTTATTCAACGTATGTGTAATATGTATTGGACAAGGGAATGGGGGTTGATTTTATTGTTTCACAAGTATTCAGCACATAAGTGCACATGTGTATAGATGAGAGTATGGTGGTAGCGCATTAAATAAATCCCACTGATATCGGAAACCCATTTCTCTCTACTTTCTCGATATTATCGCCTAGTGCATTATAAAGTATTGATGCGCTGATAAGATACTGGGGTATATGCACGTGTGCACGTACCTTTAATTTGTCTCTCAAGTAAACGGTTGTTATATGAGAACATTTTTTTTAAGTTGAAAGTAATATAAATGTATAATAATATGTATCATGTATCTTTCAAGTTTTGACGAAGCAAACTTTGTGAAAATTCGTGTATTGAAAACTACCGAATGAGACTTATAACCGGAAGTCAATGATAATAATATTAACAATGGCCTTAAAACTCATTATTGTACAGAATCAAAATGTAATTAGGATACATTGAATATTTTTTAAATCACTTTTTTGATTAGCTACTTTTTTTATTGTTTGATCTAAGTTTTGTGCTGTTGTACATTGTTTGTTGTAGATATACATGGATTTTGTATATCAATTGTAGTGGGTGTAAGTTTGCGGTTTAAAGCGTTGAGGATCCATTCTCTTTTGCATTTATTTGCCATTATGGACTGACAGGACCATTCGATTATTTAAAATATTTTATGAACTTCCACTTCATCTAAAACTGTAGCTTTAATGGAATGTCGATAAGTAGCTATCGACCCGATGACCTATATTGGAAAATTATGCCCGACTGAACCTGACTGAAGTTACGTTAATCCAAATTTGCTTCTTATATACAATAATTTATCACTGCATACGATGAATGTCTTGTCTAGAGTGACGGGTGCAGTCTATAAGTTATATTTCTAGATGAAAATTTATTATTCAATATGATTTTTACAAAACCGTTACCGTCAAGAAGTGCTTAGTGAACAATATTATAATCATATTGCAGCATTTGGTGCAGGTTTTGATCATGGCGGTATCTCAACGTTTATATACTGAAGATTATAAAAAAACTCTGTAGGGTGCACAGGAACTTCCGCCATTTCTTCAAGGGATGGATTTCATGCTAAAAGACAAAGGCTGCTATTTATATCCCGCTTACAAAGCTACGTTTAGACAATAGTATGGTAAAGTAAAGAATAAACTTTGAAATAGGATTGGCTAAATTTCTTTTAGGTCAAAAACTAATGGTAATTAGTACATTACATAATACTGTTCAAAGTTCTATAGATCTCGTTATTATATGACAATTAAGTATGGATAAAGAACAATAATTTATTCGTTGATCAAAATCAGTTATTAGTTTTAAAGCATGAACAGTTTAAAACTTGCAAATTCTCTATTATATTCTTCATTACTGGAATTTAATTAGTTAAATTTATTAATATATGAGTTAGCTAAAATTACTTTTGCTTTATTATTTTATCTCACGAAAATGTGACAACGTTATATTACATCAGATATTATACTTTTTATTATTTTCTGTATACTTTATTAAGTGTAATGCTCTATACTCATGATGGTTGCTCTGCGACTTATAAATTACTGTCTACATTTATTAGTCTGCTCGAAAGTCCTCCATTAGGAAATTAATTGGACCCTTGACATTTTACCATGCATAGTTCTTTCAAGTTTTTCGCTAGAAATTTATTCCTTGATCATGGATACGTTCCAAAATTCTTTTGCTGGTGCTACTAGTGTGGTTATATGTCTCTCTCTTATTTATGTATGTATACTAAAAAAAGAGATACACCGAAACTCGCAAGTAGTCACAAGAAATTTTGGAACGCAACTTATGTACTTATCTCAAACACATGAGATACCCTGCATTTACTTAAAAATCTGACGTTTGACCTCCGTGTGTTGGTAAAAATCTACCAAAAGAAGCAGAAGATGAAGAGGACTTGATTTGTTCATATTTCATTATAAATTTTATCAAAAGTTTGATAAAGTAAGAAGAACTGTAGAGTTTAAGAGTGGCTGAAAGTGCCGGTAGTAGAGACACTGTAAGCTTGAGGTACAACGGATGTTTTTAGTCTAAAGAAATTGATTAAATTTTTTCTATTAGTTCTAAAATGGCTAAAATAGATTTGGCGTTATTAAAAAGTAAATTTCGTGGATCAATGCTTGGAGTATTAGTTGGAGATTGTCTTGGTCGTCCTTATGAAGGAGATGAAATATTAACAAGTGGAATGAAAATCATCCTTCAAAAGTCCTTTGATAAATTAGAAGGGCCCCCCTTTAAAGGTACGATTATAATTGACATTAATTTTTAATGTTAACTGTCATTAGCCAGATGACAGTTATATATAATATATTGTATTGTTTATAATTTTTCTAAACACAGGTTATGATGTATTAATATGATATGTATGTTTCATTGTTGCAGTTGTATATACTATTATATATACTGTTGTATTTCTCAATGAAAAATGTATTTAATACGTGATACAACTAGTTTCATTGAATTAGATGATTATGTACTATTATATTGGAGTAATTGTGTAATAATCTCTATTAGTACATGCTTTGATGCCTAGCACATCTCTTTTATTTATTTAGCCCCTGTAATGCAGTTTACAGATGATTCTGTAATGACACGTTCAATAGCACAGTCGTTGATTGAGAAACGAGAGCTTGATGTTTTGGATATTGCAAAAAGATTTGTCAAATCCTATTACGAAGAACCAAATCGAGGATATGGACCTGGTATAGTGACTGTTAGTATAAGTGACATGTTAGAGTTAAAGATAAATACACAAGACAGAACTAATAAATTAAAATGAATGATTATCTTACTTATGCCTAAATGCAGTGCATTATTTGGTGCACCTTATTTAGTACAATTTCTATTATCAATATATTTTCATTAATGTTTTTCTGTCACCACAGGTCTTTGAAAAACTTCGTGCCAATAGATTTTCAGACTTATTTGCTCCTGCAAGAGAACAATTTGGTGGTCAGGGATCATGGGGTAATGGAGGTGCAATGCGTGTTACACCTATAGCTCTGTTTTGCCACCAAAATATTGACTTTCTTTTAGAGATGACGAGAAAACAAACACAACTGACACATACAAATAAAATAGGTGTAGATGGAGCTATATTACAGGTATACTTGGATTCAATTATATAAAAGTTTTTTTCAATAGTCTATTAAAATAGTAGATAAATGAAAACAATAATGTAGTGGCAAATATTCTGTTATGTAAGTATATATAATGATACAATATACATTTTTACTAAATAACACTATTAACAATTTCTCCCATGAGAAAAGTTTTATTAATAGTTTATTAAAACTAATAATTTGTAGGCAATTGCTGTTCGTCAAAGTCTTCTTTTGAATCCGGAAAATGAGCTTGACGTTAAACAATTTATTGATGACTTAATTAGTCAAATGGACGCAATAGAATTTGACGAAGAAGGGTATGCATGGAAAATTTCATTCAGCTTTTCCCATTAACTTTCACCATAGTATCATAATTATGTTTTCTTATAGTTTAGGTCTAGTTGAACCTCAACCATATAAAATTCAGCTATCCCTAGTTAAGAAATTAATATCTGAGGGTGAAGCAGCTAATGCTGAGAAGGTTGTTGAAAAACTTGGCAATAGTATTGCTGCATTATATTCTGTGCCTACTGCTATATTCTGTTTTCTAAGAGCACAAACTCAAATAGATGGTATAACGACGGAAAATCCATTCAGAAGAACCATACAATATGCTGTGAGTTATAATTTTTACTTCCTTTGAATCTTTTGACAAACCTAAGTTCCTAATAATAATAATAATAATAATAATAATAATAATAATAATATAATTACACTGAATACACTGAAATATTGTAATAATTTAATTATTTTTACTTCATTTTATATATTTGGGCAATCTTCAGGCTTCAAAATATGTCAACTAGTAATAATCATAACGAGATTCATGCAGAACATTGAATAAAAAAGTTATAAAATTAAAACAATGTTTTAGATAAGTTTGGGTGGAGATGCTGATACAATTGGCAGTATGGCCGGTGCGTTGGCCGGTGCTTTTCATGGTGACCAAATTATTAATCCTGCTATACTGAAACATTGCGAAGCCTCAGAAGAATTTCAGCTTCTTGGAGAAAAATTGTGTGATGTGACATTAATGTAATGATTATAAGAACACATATATATCTCAAACAATATCGATAAAAGTGCAATAAAAGTCGGACGAGAAACAATTGTAGATACTTATAAATATCATAAAATGTTAAATTCTCATATATTGATAAGAAAACTGTCTTTAATTTTGTATAATACATGATTTATTACTGTCAGCTTAACATAACTATGTATATTATACGTTTTGACTTATTCAACATGGCTGCTGTATGATCACGCTTTCCAGTATAACATCCAACTATGTAGTGACGCCCACAAGTCATTAAAAAGAATTCCATATCAAGCTTTATTGATTATTCTTCAAATTCTGAGTCTAATAAGTTGATTTAAAATGGCAGAAAGTAATCAAATACTTGAAGGATTCTTGTGTCCAATTTGCATGACTGATTTAAAAACACCAAATCAGTTAACCAAACACTTTGAAGAAGTACATAATGATGATCCTGAGATATTAAAGTCTCTCAAAGGTTTGTCTCATCCCAAAATATCTGTCATATTATTATGTAAAAGTATTGATTATTTAATATGTAATTTAACATTGAAAGAATGCTGATATAACTGTTATTCTATAATACGATATCTTCATTGGATTCTTTCAGAACTATTTGGAAAAGCAAAAAAAAAGATTTTGAAGCAAGATGAGTATCCAGAAATGTTTGATAGTTCAACATTGTCTGCCACAAAAAGAAATAGTCTAGAAATTAATTGGGGACACCAAGAAATAGGTATTAATAGATTGCAATTTAAAATGAAAATATTAAATATTTATCATTATTATTTTCTACTAAATATTTACAGGATGTATTAGATCATACACAAAATACTTTAAGGAGATTAGAGACACAAGACTCGAACGATACTCGATAGAGACTAACAAGCTTCTCATAAGGTTAGATAAACTGTTACGCAATTTACCAGTGGACCCTATAGACAGAAAGAATCATGAACGTACTATTGTGCCATGGATCGATGATAAGGATGTGAACTTATGTCCAACCTGTGCAAAAAGTTTCCACATTGCAAGAAGAAAACATCATTGCAGACTCTGCGGTGCTATTATGTGTCATGATTGTACCATATTCCTACCACTATCAGATGCGCGTAAGTACATAAATAAAATTCTTTCCACAATACATAAGATAGAGTGTATTAAATCAATGTAATATAATATTCTTTAGGAATAATGACAAGTCCTGTTTCCGTACAAGACGACTCTGCTATCTCTCCAACATCTTCTGAATCTCCAATTACAGGACGTTTAGTGCGTGCTGGAATAGGTCTAACAAAATTAGCACGTTCACCATCGAGTGGTAGTTTGAACAGTGTTTTGTCATTGGTAAATGATCCAGCTGGTGGTGAACAATATTTCCGCCTGTGTATTCACTGTAAAAACTTATTAGATGCAAGAGAGCGTTTAAAGTCACGTCAATTAGATAAACCAATTACTTGTCAATTCTATGAGAAAATGCGCTCTTACATGGAAGAAGCGACACGATACGTGTCAATGTATAACAAAATGTATCAATCACTCAGGTAAGAAGCATTAAAATTGCTTCTATACCAGTGGACAATAAATGAGTCAATAAATGACTTCAATATCTTACAGCGAAGGTGAATCCACCTACAATCTAAGAGATGCTCAAATTCTACGTGCTAAGATTGCAAAAATTGGAGAAAATATAGACACAATTAGCAAAAAAATTTTGACGTTTGGTGTAAAAGATGCAGAAAATCCTATTCAAGGACTGGAGGTAAAATTACGTCAAATGGTCAGAGCATCGGCAGTGATATTCTTAAAGGAACAATTATTGAGTCTCCCGGCTATTCCAACCGAGGAGGAATATCAAGCTTTACAGACAGCACGTCAAAAACGAATAGAAGCAAGAATAGAATACCAAAAACAATTAGAAATGGAGGAAAGGCAAAGAGAAAAGAAAAAAGATCAAAAACGTGAAATTAGAAGCGTTGCAGATGTTGGCTCGTCTTCCACTAATGATCAGGTATTATGTTACTTATTTCTTGATAACAATATTCCTTTATTTTCACACCCTAATTTTATCATTAAGCTGGTACTAGATCAATCACAAGGATGGGGACCTTCCAGTGCACCTTTACTACCCACATCGATGGACCCCATTATTGAACAGATGAGTAACCTTCGAGCTTATATTAAACAAGCTAAAGCAGATTGTAAGTTTGATGAAGTTGCTACGTTAGAAAGTAACTTGAGAGAACTCCAGAGTGCTTACTTTGCTATGAAGCAAAGTAACAGTAGTGACGGTTAATTGAGTCTAGGATTTTATCTTGGGTATTAACAATATGTGCAAATTAATGAATAGCAGGTTCGTTGGAAAGGCGAACAACGTGACAACTAGCTTGTATGCTCTTTGTTACTTTTTTTTATTATCCATTATTCCTGATAGCATTTAATAATATATTCCGGTATTTACTATACGATTTAACTGAAGAAACATAAGATGGACTCGTTCTATATTAGATAGTAATTTGAGAAAGGCGGATGTTTATAAATTTATTAATATATAGTTGCTTAAATTTTCACATGTGATATTATATACATACAGATATATAAAATAGACGTTTAAGGGCATTTTTACAGCTTTCACGGATTAGTCCTATTAGTTGGAAAAGTAGTCTCTTGATTCATCAAAATCGTCGTACAACTCGCCTGACAAAGCTCTCTGACTCTTATGAAAGTGAACAAATATTGTCCAACGTAAACTGTCGATGCTACAATCCTTCAAAATTGCACATTGTTCCTTGAATTTTGTACTATCACGATTCGCAGATCATCATAGAATTAATTTTAAGTAAAGTATATATAAAGTTATTAAAGATATATAATTTATAAAATTTGTACAGACTGAGTCACATTAAGATTATTATGGAATATATGTCTTGAATTGTAGTCATGTGTATTTTAATTGCACGAATATCATTCAGAATTTCATATATGGAAGGAATTCTTCAAATTGCATATTTTTCACAAAATTACCCCACTTTTTATCTTTATTCCTTATTCTTTAGTGTCAGTTCGATGATTACTTGCGGTAATTCCGAGGACGTCACCTCAATAACTGGCATGGTTATATTACTATTGTTACTATTACTATGATTATCATCATAAGGCTGCAAGTTATCAGATTCTGAATTACTTGGAATGATTGCATCAAAAACAGGTAGATTCGAAGAATGAAGCGAACTAGTGTAATTGGAACCACTGTCATTAGATGACGAAAATAAAGTTTGGGATTCTTCCTTTTGTCTTGCGACTTCATTGACGAATACAGGAAGTTCATATGACATCACTTCCGGTTGTATTGAAGAAAGTTCACGTCCGAAATCAGCAACACACAACGGCAATGCTTGCGACATCAATTCCTCTCTATAAATCTGATCCTGTTCTGAAGTTTCTTTTTTATCTTTTTTCAAATTCGAGGCTTCTTCATTAGTGTAAGCTTCATCCTGTTTCAAAGCCATTGCTTTTTTGCAATCGTGAACTTGCTCCAATGCCGTTTCTTCTTTAGAACCTTCAATCTGCTTCCAAACCACTTCCTTTTTGTAACTCTGATCGTCATGCTGCACCCGTGTTACGTTCGAAGTGAATTTTATAAAATTACTATCACTTGTCTGTCCTTGAGATATTTGACTATTGTCCGTAATGGACCCTTTTTTTAACATTGAAATATTGTCACTATAATTATGGACACATTTAGCTGGACATAAGTTCTCTACATTAGATCCAGAAGCATATTCCATGTGTATCACTTCACCTTCATAAGTTTCTTCAAAATCATAACATGTAGACTCTGTTTCACAATCATCCGACATTAGTTGTTGTTGCTTTAAGAGCTTTGTAATCTCCTCTTCTGAAATATCAATATTGGCTGCTAAACCATTGTCTGGTCTCGATGGAGGTTGTTCTAGAATTATCAAGTAAAACATTTATTAGATGCATTTTATTTACATATAGACAAATATTAATGAAGGATCATTCCCTTACCATTCAGGAGATTGATTGCAATATAATCAGCTGCTCTGAAAAGTTCAGCTTTAACTAAAAGATTTAAAGTACCACGCAAAGTTGGTCTGCATTTACCCATTGTACTCCATTCCTCTAAAAAAATTTCTGCTGCATTTTGATGTTGCTGAAGTACAGCTTGCTCTATAATACTGCAATATTGTTATTAAACTGAACCTTGTATAGACTTATAGTTCCTATTATTGCAGAACTTGTGACAATACTTACGTAAAGTGTTCGCTGGTAAATTTTGGAGTATCTACTGTAGCTTCTTTAGGTACAATTGCCATAAGTCTTTTCCAATTATCCGAAACACTTAAGATCTGTGCTAATGTATACAGTTCAGCTGGTCTCAGCTTACGGATCTCGGTATTCGGGTTGTACATAATTTTCATAATTATAAAATTCAGCAACTGTAATTTCAGAACTCACTATAGTCATCTTATTTTTATGTTCCATTATTGAATCTCTCTTAGTAAATCAATCTAAAATAATCACCTCGCAAAAATCACCTGTAAAGTATCTGACAAATGAGTTATTCTTTATTTTGTAAAAAATACATCAGCGTTATTGCCTTTGCGTGGTTAACAAAACTTTCAGATTGACAGTGACAGTAAAAATACGAAAAACATTAACCAAAGCTAGTTTAACAAGAGTGAATTCTAAAGTTCGGTCTACAATAGGACATTATCAGTAGACGTTTATTGTATGTAGTTTATTCAAGCCAATCGCAACATTGAAAAAGTGGAAGGAAATAATTCTGATTGGCTTGTAGAATCGACTTATGACAAACGGAGTAGAACGGACTTTATTAAACACTTGTAAAAGTAAAAAAGATACATCGACTTCATAAATCGCATGCGCATTTAGGCGCCGTTCAAATTTCCGCGTGTGAGACTTTGTGTATTTATACATTTAGTATATTACTTATTAAGAATAGTTCAGAAAAGATTTTCCTTTTAAATCGAGGGGAATTGTTTGCTATTATTTTGTAACGGTCGTAACCCAAGAAATTTGAACGGGACCAAAATCCCCAAGCAGAGAAAAATGGAACAAGAAAAGGCGGTGAACAAACGTAATTTTCAGACCGTACAGTTACTTAGAGTCACTTTGATAAATTAATTTTAATGTTTGTACCTGTTATTTTATTGCACTTAGGAAGGAAATAAGGATTATTCGTGGGAAAGATTTATGAAGGTACCACCTTATAACGGACTGCCTATGGAATGTGAATCGTTTAGAACTTTGGTGTAGATTTGTTGCGTGTCGTTTCTACACAATAAGATAAATGCTTCATATACATATTTTTGATATTCGAAAATCAACACTCGTAGAGTAAAACGAATATTAAAAATTTGTTATACAACAAATGAAAGCCTTTATATTAAGAGAATAATGAACGAACGTTGCTATTTTTTATAACAATTCTTTAATATGAAAAACAATTCTGGTGTTTGCAAGATATGATATATTTCCATTGATTATCATGTTTTGTATTGATTGTTTTGTAATATTGGATTTATAGCTTAGCATGGGCTTTTCTAACTATGTGCTCATCGTTTAAATACGTTGTTAGGAATTCTGGGAATTCCCTATGATTCACTATTTCGAGAAAGACCTCAAATGCTTCAAAGATCTTAATCTTCTCTTCAGTCGTCTTAGCATATTCCTCTGCAATAGTTTTGATAACATCTGTTGCATAATTATTCACCAATTGTCTCGTAATAATTTCATTACTGTCTTCCACTTGTGCACCGTGTCGAATCCATTGCCAAATTTGAGACCTTGATATCTCAGCTGTAGCTGAATCTTCTATAGAACCTTTGAAGGGAAAATGACCCTTCCCATTTAACCAGTTGAATATAAAGAGAATTCCTACAGATATATTATGCTGCAGGCCATTAATTGTAACACCACCCTTAGGCAACTTCAGTAAATCAGCTTCAGTAATTTCAATAGGAATTCCAGGATATGAAATTTGATTAGGGAACGGTCCACCATAGTCTTTCCACAGTTGATTGATACTGGACACTAATCCTAAATCATAGACCATAAAACCATCAACACCAGCTCTAATTTCTGCTAATTTTGCTGTAGTAACTTTGTCTATAACTGATTTATATTCATTGGAGTTCTTGTCCGCCGGCAGTAGCAGAGCTGCCATGCCACCTGTTGCATGGGCCTTCCTCTTATGGCATGTTTTCACAACAAGCTCCATATATTTTTTTAAAAAATGTCTATTCATATTGACATACTTATTGCGGTCAGGTAAAACAAAGGCTGCATCACTGCCAAACTTATTTATAATAGATGCTGCGTAATCCCATATTCCACAATTTAGTCCTGAAGAATGATCTCGCAGTTCATAGAGAATGCTCTCCATTTCAAAGGATGATAGAATATTCTCAATCAATACACAAGCTTTGATTGTACCATATGGTATTCTTAGACGTAATTGTGTCCATGTGAATATATCATTCCACAAACGCGCTTCATTAAAACCTTCCATCTTGGATAAATAAAAGAATGGACCTGCATTATACTGAGATAAGATGTGAGCATTATGAAAACATAAGAGACCAAAGTCAAACAATGGTCCTGGAACTTCTTTTCCATTTATGGTTACATTATGCTCTAACATATTCCATGCTCTTGGACGCAGCATAAGAATAGGAGCTTTTTGGATCGATGGAACATTCGTTAATCGATTATGTACAGCTTGATAAACATTAAACAATCCAGCAATTTGATTTCCCCACGATGGACAATGACCATCATCAAAATCTACTTGTATTCCTTGAACATCTGCACACAGTGCAGCAGTAAAATGTTCATAATTTGTTGGACTGACATCACCCAAGTCCAAACGACGATTCTGAAGCCTCTTTCCTATGGAAGAAATCATTTTGTTTTATAAAAGAATAATTGTTGTCTGATTGCCCAGCAACAATAATCTTACTGAACTCATTGCAGGTAGTAATACGTCAAACATTATATTGCAACAAAATGTATTTACCAACTGGGGCAACTTTCCAATCTTGATGTATTATCTCTGATTTGAGAAATTTTGGTATTTTGGGAGTATTTCTTAAGTTGCACTTTTTGCTTAATCGTGTACTGTATAGTTCCTCAACTTTTTTGTCAAACTGTGAAACCAGTTCTGTCAGAAATTCAATAGCTTCAGAAGTCAATAAAACATTAAATTCTTTTTCCAATCCGTGTGGAGGAGAGTTCAAAAATACATAAGTCATAATTTTATATATTCTGACAATCCTTCACACTTTGTACAGACTTTCAAGAAATATGGGTCTTTATATGAAGCAATGTTACTAAGTTCACTGATTGCAATTGACTATTTAGTTCTGTCGAGTATCAGCTCCCTGATATCAAAAAGTCAACCAACTTGCGACCTTACTTATCGTGTCTATACAATGTGAGTGAAAGAAAAGAGGGATATGATTACAGTAGAATCTCGATTCTACTGTACTTCAGCTGAAGTATTTCATATCCTCTTATCTATATTTCGCTCGTCTCTTTATTCTCTTTCTTTACAATCTATAATTTCATTCATTATGGATTAGGTATACTGAATTCTTGAAGTAAATTAGACGAATATGCTCAACAAAGTAGTACTAAAAATAGAATTCAAAAGAATAAGTTATTTTCACGCCAAGAATACAATTAATATATTTGCATTATGCACTCTTGGAATATATAAGTAGTAAGTATCAATTAGTAATTAGCATGTATGCAAACTTTAACAATTAGAGGAATATTTGAAAATACCTATAGTAGGTAAAGAAATTACTTGAAATACCCACAATCGATCACAACAAATTCCAAAAAATTTTCAGAGATGGCGCCATATCGGATTGTTTTATTTACAGAAAAATGTCGGAATTATCTTCCGTGGTAGGAAAATTGAAACAGAAGTATTACCGACCGAGTAATTTGGTCGATAAAAACAGAATCTAGAATTGTCTCAAGTCCAACACATTTTATCCTCTCTTCCGATAAATAAATCTACTAAACTCCTTCCTCTGCTTCTCCTTATCAATGCCTATAACGTGACTTTCTCGATACGAGCTGTTAAAGTATTACTTCATAATATAGAACCCAAAGACATGCACTATCTTCGACTACTGCATATTCCATAACTTAATTAGCACAAACTCATCTGTACACAACAGTATCTATCTACATACTCCTGTCCGGGTTTACAAGCTAACCGAAGTCCTCTATATAATAGAATAGATCCCTATTGATTCCCTCTCAGCATTCCTGTGGATCCGGTTGCATACAATCAGGCGCACTGAACTCATCCAATACGACGATGATCATAATTATGATGATCTTATATCTAATTCAATTTAACCCACACCCCATAGCGTGGAATTCCCATGGCCAGGTAACCAAGAATCCTACAAGGCACTACAGTTAAGCTGACCTCGTGGTATCAAGGTAGCGCGTTCACCCTTTACAGATACCGCAGCTTCCTCGGTGCTGTTATCCTGTACGAAAAGGTCGCGCACCCGCCGATCATTCACCTCATCCTGGACCCAGGATGTGCACAGGATTAAAGTAGCAACCACAAGATCATCCCAGGTACTAGGTCCAAGGGTTACGCCTATGGAAGGATCTCGATTTGGGACAATCCTTGGTTTCGCCAGGGAGTGAATGTCCCAGCATCCGGGTCCGTTCATCCCCCATCGTGCAACAACCTCTCTCTGGCATCCTCTTCTAAACCCTAGCTACGACCCTGGTTCCGTGTGCCTCCCGGGCTGCACAAGGGGTGAACGCCCTTGCCTGACCCAGACTCGGAATCGATTTCCATTCGTTGCACGGTACTGCTAGTTCGCACCCTCTACTCTCCCAGCCTATATCACCCATCCTCACAACCCTCAGCCTCGTTCTCACCCTCCTCGCCTTCTTCGGCCACCACGTTACATCCCTTACTAGCACCTTCTGACGCCACGTCAATTTCCGCACGTGGATTTTCATAGAAAGTCACATCCATCGAGGTCGTACGTACCCCGTTACCTACGATCAGGACGATGGCTCCTTGGATTTGTCCTTGATTCCAGATCCCTGCCATTTATTGATACGAATGAAATTTTACATTACTGGTCCATGATAATTTTTGCTTGGAGCAATAATGTGATCTAACATCAGAGCATATTTAGTTGCAGGGTGAACAATATTTTTATAACAATCGAATCTAGTCGTCGATTACTAAATTGAAACGATAATACAAAATCATCCCTTACGAAGGTAGGGGTTTGTAATAGGGTAGTAAAAACTTGTACGAATCTCAAGGGATAATTCTAGATTTAATAACACTCTTGGCCGCACCATTGGTTTATACGTTACCAAGGGAGCGATGTCCGCACCCCTTTTTCCTTCTTTTCTATACAAATAAAGAGGAGACCAGAGGGATGTTTCTCCACTGTCCACCAGCCTGAAAGGGTTGACGATGGACGACGTAGCAGAGGACAAATGGTAAATCCCTTACCGTAAGTAGGTAAAGTTGCCGGGTAAAAGGAGGGTGTATTGTTTTGGCGTTCTAATGACAAAGGGGTGAGTGGGTAAGGGGGGTGGAGGAAGGGAAAAATACCAGGAAAAATAAGGCGATGGTATTCGGGGGCGGAAATAGTAGAGCGGTATTTCTAACGAGAGGAGTAAAGGAGCGAGAGGGATAGTAGAGGGTGAATTGCGGGTGATATACTCGGGGTGCAGTTGGGAAGGGAGGGTACGGGACATGCGCGTTAAACTCGCCCGTGACTGCACCACGGGGTGGTTCAATGTTACGGGAGGGCACTGACCCGAGCGAGAAACCACCCCTTGATGCACCGAGGTGGGTACACCCCTGCCGTAGAGCCCTGCCCGGTTGCAACCGGCTCGAGAGCCGTTCCAGCCATCGCCATCCCCTACCGACAGCCACCCCCCTCCCCCCACACGACACCCACCCTTATGGCAGAGCCGCGGGCAGCAGCCCGGGATATCTACCCGCCTCTTATAAATTACCCGAACTCGTTCCGATTGCCGATTCCCATTATTTACATCCTAGGATATGCAAACCACCCCTAAAGAAAAAGAAAACTAAGTGTCTCCTCCCCTCCTTCTTCGGAAACCGGATGTTTAATTAACTTCCGATTGTCCAGATCAACAACCCTATAAACGTCGCGCCTCTTTACTCTAATAGAAACAATGTTTCGCAGCCCTTAAAATTCCAGAGTAACGAATCAACCCCTAAATTTATTTGTTCACTTAATCCGCCAGTTTTACGAGAATAAATTACGACATAAATTTATACAAGAAAAGAAATGGTCTTTGTGATAAATTCAAGATTTTATCTCATTTGGGATGATCTTTCAAAATTACGATATCAACAATCATTTTTGTTATCGTGCATTATTATTTCATTCAACGAGAACTGTGCTACTGTTATTAACGTATTGCCAAGGCAGCCCCGTCTGTTCTAGAACTCAGAGCTCCAGTCGATAGGCTCGAGGATAAATCTATTTTGGTATTTGCCAATCTATCACGGCTGCGCTATTTTATCACGGGATTAGAACAAAAAATTCTATGTTCTGTGTAACGTAGACGTATAACTGGTACCCCAGACGACCTACTCGCTATGGGGAGTTTCAGTCTCGTGTTGAGAAGTCGAAGGGTCTACCTCCCCTGACTTCCTCCCTCCCTCTTGGGGATTGGGTCGATTCCCTGTTATGCTAATTTGTCAACCGTCGTAAAGACCAAAGTCCCGTGCCAGTTAGCCAAGTTTGGATAAAAAAAGTTATTAACGGCTTGTACCTAGTCGTATGTTGTAGAATAGTGTAGAATAGGTTTTGGTTCATGATGAATTATGAATTTTGAAATTGACCTTGTCTTTAGGATTTTCTTTTAAATATTTTTTGTCCGAAAGGCTTTTAGGTTAGGCGACGTGCATGAGGTTGATCTGATAGGGGTGGTTAAAGCGTATTTAGTTAGCTTGGGGTTGGTAGGTAATTTAATTGAAGAAGCAAGGTTTTTTTTTTTACTTGGTACAACTGGGGGAACATTTTTTAAATCTTACGTACTTTTGAAAAAGTTTGTAAGGATGACTTGATTATTTGTTTGCAATTTCTCACCCTTTTCTTTTTAGTGTTTCCAGTGCTCGCAGTAGAAGAGTCGGGTTGAATTAAATGTATGATTAGGAAGCTCGTGTAGTTTTCAAATTTAGTTTCGTGGATGCCAATTAGCCAATTGAATTCCGAGTGTGACAATAGGCAGGAATTTGGAAATATTGAAAATTGTCAAAACAATTGTTAACATGTCCACTGATTGGCAAGACCGCTGCATACGTCTAGCCCCAATCCATCCCCTACGTTGAAAAACAAAATTCAAAATTGTCCTTCAATCAGGAATCCAATTCAAACAATAAAATTCTTGGCAATCCTAAAACCAATAAAAATCCAATTCAACCAGATGAACAAATCAAAATTATTCCCCGTATTCACATAAACCCACAATACGTCCTCAATCTCTGTATGTATCCTAAAAACCCGGATAGCCCCTCCCTAATTTATAAAAAAATCACATCGAATTTCAAAATCCTCCCAAAGAATCAATCATAATTCCAAACAAAAAATTGCAACGCTGCACCAACCAGCGTTCTTCTAGCAGCAGTGCGGCGTACACCGTTATTTCGCGGTGGATGCTGCGGGATCAATAGTGTGGAGAGACCAAAGAGGCACAAGGGTGGAGGGGTGGGTGGGTAGGAAGGGTCGGGAGAGCGAAGGGTAAAGGGACGCCGAGGGGTTGACGGTGAGTCGACGAGGAGAAAGAGGCAGGCGGTGGCGTCAGGACAGAGGGTCGGAGAGCCGCGGAGTGTTACGAAGGGGTGAGAAAGAGAGCAAGGGTGAAAGAGAGAAAGAGATGGCATAAATGATAGAACGTACAATAAGTAAGAGAGAGCGAGAGAGAGGGATTTGAGAAAAGGAGAGAAGTTAACCTAGAAGCGCGAAAGAGATGGTGCAGAAAGGGTGGTCGACTCCTTCCCTCCCTCCCCCTTCGGTGGCAGCGAACCTACCCCTGGCCATCCCCATACCAACGTAGAACCCCAGGAGTCGATGCATCCAGGGTCGTTGCTACCGGCAGCGAACGATCCAACGTTCCAGCCGTACGTAGTTCTGCGTCGTACTGGTTGTAGTACAAACCCAACCTAACCTCATTCGTCTACCGTTTACCTATACGCTATCTATACGTATCTACAGGAACTATTCTAACCTATATGTACATCCATGTATAGTATACGAGTACGCACGCTGTTACGTAGGCAATTTACGCGGATCGTAAGCACCAGGTAGACACAGTCGCTATCCCTGATACTGGTAAATTCAAACGTGATATGCGCGACGTGTACACGTGTGGACGGTGGCGCCATTTCGTTTCCGCGGGTGAACGGACTTTTAGAACCCCATTGCTTAGGATCTCCACGTTTTCGAGTGATTCAAAATCTGTTTTATGAATTTCAAGGATGAGATCATTGAATGTCATGTACATAGAGTAGTCGCATTCATAAAGTCGCTGTCGGGTGTTTGTATGGGGTTGTAGTTCTGAGGGTTTGATTATGTGTTTTGTTTTTTATTTTGACTATGGGGTAGTTCTCTATTGTTGCTTAGGACTAACTTTGTTGTTGCTGTCAGTTTTGTAATTATAGAAATTTGGATTTCGGTTGGGTTTAAAAGGGTTGATAGTTGATAGCCGATTAATTGGAGGTTTTAAACGACGGAAACAAAATTGTGAAACTATTTTTTTTTTTTCGAAGTAGATCTCGTGGTGGGTTAATTTAATTTTGTATTTTTTAGTGGGATTTGCATATTTTCTTTTGCTAGTTTCTGTTCGTCCTTTTCAGCCATTTCTTTTGCTCCGTAATTACACGGTTTTTCTTATTACAGGGGATTCTTTCTTTGGACACTGTCTGGACCCTGTTCTCGTTCCTGGAAGTTGCGACTTTGCCTCCTCCTTAAAAGAAGATTTCGTTGTCCTTGCAAGACGTGTGCTACCTGGCTGCATACCTGGATCCGCCTAGCAGCTTGCCTGCTACTCGAGGAACAAAAGATCCTTTTGCTCGAGGATCTTCATCCTCTCCTTGGATGGCGAAAGACTGGAAACGGCAAAGTGCAGGAATAGAGGAGAGAGAGGAAAGTTAATGCTTCGTTACATAGAACTGAGTTACCTGAACAGAATCTATGAAGATCATGGAAATGTTTTTGTACTACTTGCAGTATTGTGCAGAGAGAAGCTGGCATGGAGAATTATAAATGAAACAACCTGTATTACATGGATAATGAATAAGTGAAAAGATGATAAGACAATTAGATACGCAGACCAGTTTCAGGTATTTTAATCAATGGAAGCAATCATCTTGATGAAACAACGAGTAACGAACCAATTTCAATTGAGAACATGGAAAGATGCAAAAAGTAAATAGGAATGTCTATAGCAAATACACGGATAACAATATATATTTGAAATGGAAAACGTTGTAGTTAATTCCATCTTTTTCTAGCAGCTAAGTCACAACGGGACACATCGATTGCATCATCGATCCTTTTGATCTCGTTATTAGTTTTTCAGAAAACACACATTTTGCTGAAAATAGGCTTGAATGGTCTAGCCTGATCTGACCTAATCTAATCTTGAAATGTGAAGATCTTCGGGGTCATTAGAATAATAACTTCCCTATATAAATCGGCAAGTTAAAAAGGCAAGTTTCCAAATATTCCAACCAAACACACTTATTACCAGAAACAACGCGTACAAGAGCAAAGGGATTTCACTTCGTAATTTCAGCCAGTCGTTACTCCCTTTGTCTGGATCACGAAAGCGAACCTGCTTGTCGACCTAAGAGAGATTAGCTTAGTACACTTTCTATCCACGTGCAGAAGTAAAAAGTATACGGATCAAAGTGAACAAACTAAAACACAGAATGCAACTGATGTCAAGAAAAGAACAAGCATAATCAAAATAAGGTATTTAAAAGTCTCCAGTTTGCAAATGCACAACGAGCAAAATAAAATGGAAGGAAACTGACTAACTTAGTGGCACGTGGCCCGTACCTGTCACCTAGTACAGAACGTATGTTCTGTCCAGGTAGAGGCTATATAACCAGGACTACGTCAACGGTAAATTAAGGGTAAACCATCAGCCAGGTGGTGGTTGAACAGAAAGGTATATAACCTTTATATATATACATATATATATATATATTCGTACAAGAGTATTATGGGGTGTTGGTGAACTCGAATTCGAAGACGCTACCCAGGTGGGAGGCAGCTGCCAGGCGAACGAACCACTCGACAACACCTGCCTTATTTTACCTTCCTTTACGTATAGTAGGTTCAGTACATTGGCCACATCCTACGTTACGTACGCTGCTACGTTTTTATAACGTTTTCAAATCACAAGACGCCTACTTCTTAGGGCCACCGGGTGTCCTCGTGTTCCACGTTTCTTCCAGGCACCGCTCCACGTTTCGTCTCTTCTTGGGTAAACGATGCCAGGACACGACCATGCGGGTGCAGGGCAGGTGCATCCTCCTCTGCTCATTCTATAGTATCTGCCATTGTTTCGATTTTTTGTAGCATGTACAGGCTTATTCAGTATAGATTGACCAAACGAAGTTAGGGTTAGCTGTTGGATGTTTTGCTGCAGCTGACTTTTGCTAGGTCAGTTCTGAACGAGGATGTGGTACAGAGTATGATACGAGGATATGTATTATACGTTAGACAAATTTGGTGTTTAGGTAAAGCATAGTGCCTTTAGGTGGTTTATGTCATTTTATTTCAATTGACTTGAATGATTAACGTTTTTTTTAGTGATTCTTGACATTTTTTGCTTTTACTTCTCTGCGTCTGCTTCTATCGACCATTTATATCTCTTGGATAACCTGAAGTCATCTTTCTGTGAATGTTGTGTCAGTCTCTCATTGTAAGACTATCGTGGACATCCTGAAGACGTTCCTGGGACGTTTTAGACTTTGTGTCTATCTAATCCTATCCTTTCTTTTTGATCCTTTCTACCTTTTTCAGGACTGCCACAGTCTTTCTCTTCTCTTGGTCTCTACCCACCACGTGCCATGGGCGACAGTGCCGGCCGAGCACGCGCCACCACCTGCTCCTTATTATCCCCACCATGTTCAAAAGGCCCCCCTTACTTTTTACGTGGCCGCCGACTCGTATTTCTTTCTTCTTTATTTTTTTTTTGTTATTTTTCTCTCCCTGTCTTCTTCATCTTCTTCGCGTCCACTCTGTGCCGCCGCCCCTTCCCGTCCTCCTCTTATCCATTGCTACTTATCTCAGGTCTGTAAGGAGTTAGTGTCCTCTTGGTTTTTGTCTTTTTTATTGTTTTTTTGCACTTTTTTTTCTCAGCCCTATTTCTCGTATTTCACGCCCAAGAATGCCGCTGTGCTTGGACATCCACTTGCACGGCCATTGCACCACGGGAAATCGTGGAATTATTGGAGATTAATTGAAAATACCAGGGACGTATTCATCGAGGGTGCTTAATCGTTATAGAACGGGGTGAATACATGAATTTATTTACCATGCGTATTATAAGTCTGCACGAATACCTTATAGATACACGAATACAATCTCGATTGCATGAAAGATCCAAATTCAAAAATTGTAATTGTTTTTTGTTAATTTCAAACGGAAATTTGTTATCCTTGATTAGAATTCATTTTTATCTTTCATTTTTATCCTTTGATCAGATATTTTATTACAAAAATGGAATAGTACTTTATACGAGTGTATTTTCTCTTGAATTGAACTGCCTCACCAAAAAATGGGCTACAAACCGAAATTATAGTCTGAAATATTCAAGCTGGTTTTTTAATCTCAAGGAACGAAATACAATTTTCTCTGGAAATATGAAAAAGGGAGGCAAATTCAAAAACAGAATCCCAAGCATTTTCCGAGCCTAGAAGTACTGGATGCACACAAGAACACTGTCGGGTGAATCCTAGAATGCATGATCGATATTACAATGAAGGAAAAAGGAAAGAGAAAAATCTTAAATCTCTATAAAGTAGCTGTGTGCCATTTCACTCCTTGGCCACCATAGGCCGACTGATCGTAAATCCGACAACAGCCGACAGTAAAACTACCCTCCGTGCAATCCACCCTTAATATCTGCAAGCAGTAGTATCACCAAGGAGAGACGAACCCTACTGAAGTCATGCAAAATTCAATGCTGAATGAGCACAACCACAGCATCCACGTTTGGTCCAGGTACCAAAGTTCATCCAAATCATTGCCCTCTGACTTCCAGTATCGCAGTGGGTATTCGTTATTGAAAAGAAGTTTGAATAAGGAACAAAATAAGTCAGAAAGAAAAAAATGCAAAGAGGAGAAACTCATCGACGCAATGGATGCTACGTGTAAATCGATTATCCCCAGCTGTGTGCTGCACGTACAAGGGGACACACCCTGTATATCTACTGGGTTACCGAAACGTATTGGCAACCAGACGAAAAAGAAAAAAATAATCTACACATCACCAATTTACAATATTTAAAACACCCCAAGAAACGGATAATTACAAGGGTGAGTTTCATAATTTATTTTCTTTAGAAACAACCCAAAGGATTATTTCCACCCTCTCTCTTCCTAGTCTCTCCTACACTCGCTCCCGCCTTCTGCCGGTTCGATGATCTCTCCCGCGGTGGATTCCGCAAAATGGAATGCTGCTGGCGTGCATCCCCAGAGTGTGGGTGCACCAGCGGCTAAAGAGGTAGGGAGAGACAGGGATAGGCTAGGGGTGGATGAACCAGGCAGCAAGCAGTAGCACAGTGCGGACTATACACCTGAGAGAGAGAGAGAGAGAGAGAGAGAAAAGGATAGTTGAAGCGAATAAATGAGAAAGAGAAAGACAGAGTATGAGGAGGTGAGTAAAAGGGATCTGGGGGTAGGGAGAGACTATGGCTGGGTTTCCTGGGTACGTTGCTATGGAGACACCAGCATCGGCTGCTGCCCTCCTGCCAGACCAGACAGATTCGCATCCCCAGCA
Organism: Syrista parreyssii; assembly: GCA_030142615.1. Classification (NCBI taxonomy): domain Eukaryota; kingdom Metazoa; phylum Arthropoda; class Insecta; order Hymenoptera; family Cephidae; genus Syrista; species Syrista parreyssii. The sequence goes on from JARQTG010000211.1 coordinate 66,864, forward strand.
CAGACCGGCAGACCGGCACACGCCACCCTGGCAAACTCGAGGGAGTCCGCTGCCACCGCCATTGCCAATACCAATAGCTAGCAACCCTCTTGGCTCATTCCCTCTACCCTCGTCCCACCCCATACACCCCCTATTGCGAACCGTTTCAAGCCCGTGCGTTTGTTGCACCGCAGCAGCACCCGATAGCAATAAGGGTTCTCAACCCTTATCGAGTGCACTCCGGTTGGCGTACCACGTTGGGGGAGGATTGATATCTGTGTGTACATAGGCTACCTATACTTACCCTTCGGTCGGGAACTACCCCTGCTCCATGTCCCTACTCTACCCCCCCCCCCCCCCCCCAGTACCTGATCGCTGGGGTAGACGTCGAATTCAAATGGTCTGCAAGGAAAGATCGATCCGTCTGGGTTTTCGCAGGGTTGCTATTGTAATCTGAGGGAGTGGAGTTTCTTTATGGGGTTGCTCGGCCGTGTGTGTTATGGAAACGTCAATTGCCAAAAAGAAAATGGCGTCGAGCAAACCCCCGGTATCCAGTCCTCCCATTCACTTTGTGAAATCACTCGGAGGGTAGTCGGAGGTATTTCGACGTATCTCACAGTCATTAATGTATTGGGACGTACATACGAGGACACATGTGAGCATGTGTGGATGGGCAATTAATTAGGATTTAATTAAGAGGATTTTGTGTGGGGGTGGGAGGGGCGGTGGGTTTCATAAATAATCTTTAGGCGATGTTTAGATATGATATTATTTATTAATATAATTTATTTTATAATATATATATATATATATATATATATATATATATACATATATATTGCATGCGTGGTATGTATGTATATATATATCTACTCGGTTTCTTCATCCTTCTCTCCTTTTTTCTTTTCGTCTCCCTCTTTTCCTTCTACTTCATTTTTACTCTCGTATTGTTAGACGTACACGAAACCCTGATAGATTGGGATGAGCTCTTCGAATTGTTGAAGATGCGCCATTTTTTTTTTTTTTCTATTTGACACACGATCTCGCGTGCTTTTCTTTATCTTTGATGCGTCAGGGGTTCTCATACTTTGTAAGAAAATCGACTTTTTTCCCAAGTACGTCCCCTCTTGTCGTTTTGTTACATTCGAAATTTTCTCTCTTAAAATTAATCTCTCTCTTTTTTCACACTCTCTTGTCCACACGGACTACTTTTTATCGCTTCACACATGCACACTCTTATCGCAACGTAACAATTATCGAGTAAAATTACGAATCGCGAAATTGGACTTGTCTCAGGGGTCAAAGGTCGTCAATCTTAAGAGCGAGGTCAAAGGTTATTATGTAATGGGTGAGACTTTTTTTAAACGCCTTTTTGGGCTTAGCATTTCGTTATCGGTTATCCATATACATTAGGGTTATGTATACGCGTAGAAAGCATATTGTATTACGTATAAAAGACAACCATCTGCTTATTGATAAGCGCGACATCTTTATCTGCAGGTATAAAATCTTAAAGATGGCCGCCATTACCACCCTCCGTTCATTTTTTTGTTACCAGTATTATAGTACTAGTGCTTTTCGTTACATTCGTTTACAGTCTCCCTCCTGACCTTTCACCCCTTACAACCCTTGGGTGGACACATGGGTGCGCACGATTTCACCCTAAGATTTCACTACTGGCAGGGACTGTCCCTTGGGATTAGGAAGAAAAAAAGAAAAAATGAAAACACAGGGTCCAATGGTGATCAGGATCAAGAGAAAGAGAAGTTCATTGATCCGCCCTTGTTTTTCCTCTTTTTCTATTTTTCTTTTTTATTCATTTTTATTCATCCCTTCTTACTCTTTTGCTTCTTTCCTAAACCCACTCTCTTTCTCACATCCCATCTCACGTTAAATTCAAGCAGATCCAAAGGACACGCATGCCTTCTCGATTACAGATTTAATTGAATTTTGACTAAAATTTTCACACGTCTCAAAAAACGTATATCGATACAGTATATATGTAATAGCAAGAAGATATCACCTGGACACAGATTTTTGGAAATGTTAAAATGCAAGAAAAAACTTTTCAAAATTATATTTTCAAGAAAATAAAAATATTACGACGCCTCCAGCTAAGGTTTGTTGTCGTTCAGCTGTCATTTTATTCGACGCACGTGTGCACCAGATGCATCGTTGCACCAATGCACTTTCGTCGGACGTGATAAGCGCCGTAATTCTTGCCACGTTAATCATAGATCGTTGCGCGTTAATAATTAATAATTAATTACGCTTAGCACAGCGATGTTACTTAATTAACAATGACACCTTAGATAATACGTTCTAGATATCGTTATCTAATAATTGTCTTGTAAATCGTGTTAACGTTATAGGATAGCTTTTATTAGCTTGAAAAAACTTTGGCACCCAGTTAATTTTATTATTTTTTTATTCCCTCCATCCCTCACCCTATTCATCCTCATCAACCCTGCCTTTATTTTCTTTGCTACTCTCTCTCCACATGTCATTCGCACATGCACTCTTTCAGGGCTCGCGTGAAATTTCATTTCGTAGGAATGTGCATTTATTTATTAAACGATTGTGACGTCTGATAAGAATGCATCTTATCAGCCTCACGTGAGACACGTGTGAAGATTTTTTCTTACTGAAAAATCTCCAAAGCTTATCTCGATGCTCTTTCGTTTTCCTATCAATTTGACTCGCGACTTTTCGTCATTTTTTTTTTTTTTTTTTTTTTGATAACCCAAACTACCCTCCAAAGTATATTTACGAGTGTGAGTCACGCAGGGGTTGTTTCTGACAGCGTGACTGATTTCAAAATTTTGAAATTTCGACGTTGATCGAAAGGGTTATGTATGGGTGAAAAAATAGGGCAAACGTTACACGTGATATCGAGTACGTGTCAGAGGTTGAAGAAAGGGAGGGGTTGGATATTGAAAAAAAATCTACAATCCACATAATTTTCATATTCACGCAACACCCCTATTTCTCTTTCTCACACTTTTCAACATTTTTAATTGAAATTTTTTTTTTATTCGCCCCCATTTTCGCTACGAGGACCAAGTAAGGGTGAACACGTAGGTGTATGTACGTATGAAGTGATAACGTTAATACACGGCGCAGAACGAATAGCTTGCGAGTGTGCATGCGCGTCCCACTATACACGTCACGTGGGTCGAAAACTCAGGAAATATTTAAATCGCGTTATAACAGCAATAATTTTGCGCTTTTGTTTTTGGCAATTAAAGATTTTCATTCAACTCGGTTGATACCGGATTTGTTCTTAGGGGGAATAATAATTGAACACATGAATCACAATAAAATTTGGTTCGCGTATCTTTTACACTGTTTTTCAATATTCATTCGTTTTATTGTTATTTCACCCTTTTCTTTTTAGTTTCTTTCAGGAATTCTAATATCACAAATAGCAGGGGACCTTTCCATAGCGCCCGCAGCCGTATCACATACGGCCGCCATTGGACCAACTTTGATTTCCATTCCGAAGTGTGACGTTATTTATAAATATCTATATCGTTCTAATTTACGTATCTTATTGTTTCTCTTTTTTTCGTCGCTTCAGCATCCGCTGTACTGTACTCTCGTGTAAACGCACCTTTACACATGTACGCGCGTTCACATTAAAGGAAACGACGAGTCCGTAACCGATCAGTCACGATTATCGTTTCCGGTTTAGAATCGCCGATTCAAATCGACGCGTTTTCATACGAAAGCCGTGCATGCGCAGTTTGACCATCGCACAGAACTTTTCGGCCAGGACCGTCTTATTTATAAGATTCCCCCCTGTCAAGGAAAAATCCTGAAACCGAGAAACGAACATTTTTGTATTTCTTTCTCATTCGTATGAGATATTTTGGAAAAAAAAAAAAAAAAAAAAACTCATATCGCGACTTTCCTGAGCTTTCGTTAGTACGTCACGAGCGACGTCACATGCTTCCCTTTTTTTTCCTTTGCGCAAGTCTTTATTATCTTATATATTTAAATATATATATATATATATATAATATATGTTGATAGATGGCGCGTACGTACGAACAATACGTAGACACAATACCCAGGATACACTTTCGATATATAATATATGATATATATTATATATTATTATGTATAGATGTATTATATGTATATTGCACATGGTACTTATATCTATGATATTCAGGCATACGTTTTTATGTATATCTTTTATATATGTACCTTTGTGCACAGTACATATATGCTAATACATATCGTGCACGTGGTACGCGCTTGGGATATCCGATGCAGAATGCGAGCGAGTTCAATCCCAATCGATATCAGGGGACTTTTATGATTTTCGTGTCGATAAATTAACGAGCGTGATGACTTTGTAATCGGTGATAATGACGATGATAGATTATAAATTTTTTACCGAGTGACGCGATGACGTAAGTAAAATTATAGAGACGACTGGATAAGTTTTATCCGATACGTACTAAAAATAGGGGTGGCCTGCTTTGAGAAACAGGGGATGTTGAATGAAAATGGAATACAATGGGGTCGCGAATTTTTTATTATAGACTCAATCATTTGGATATAGAAGATTGCTGTGTTGTTATTATTATGCATTTAAAGTTTCATTATCCAAGGACAATTAATAAGGGTTAAATGTGATTACAATTTTTTAATTTTTTTATTACTCTCCTCGTTCGTTCTTTCCTTCCTCTCTTTCATCCATTTTTCTAAGGGTTTCGCGTGACCTTTCAACGTCGTACCGGTAATTGATTTTACATTCGATAATGAAATTTAACGCAATTAACAACCCTTGTTTATCCCGTCCAATTATAGGGGATGTTTTTACCGTTAACATTTTTTTTATCATTTTTCTTCTCAACCCTCATTATCCTATGCCTCAGCATTGCTCGCGAACGATTTCTTGTGAAATTTCAAAAGCTTTTATCTGTTCTCTTTAACGCGGGTCTCGCGAGCACGAAGCACTGCCCTGGTTCGAGATGTATGAAAATTCTGGCCGTTTTTTCGATCTCTCTTGAAAAAAAAAAAATAATATCTTCTCGGATGCTACTTTTCCTTTATCTTTTTTCCTTTCCATCGAGGGACACTTGCGACGCCATTTTTTTCACTAGTTTCTCCTATTCCTCTCTTAACGTCCAATTCAATTTTGAGTTATCATGATAATCATAATTAAATATAATTGTGTAAGCCTAATCTCGATATATGTCGGTGCGGAACGATGAAGTGTATTCTGATTTTTTTTTTACGTTATATCGACACTCGTTACAGGACCGCATCAAATATCTTCCAAAACTAGATTTTTTCTCTTTAGTTTTTTTCTTTCTTAGAATAGGTAAATTTATTTATTTATTTATTTTATTTCATTTTCATTAATCACTTTTACACTCTTTAGAGAAATATATGTATAATATATATTTCGGGCATTTTTCCTTCCCACTTCAATCGTCCCCGAATTCCGTAATTTTTTTTTTTTTTTTTTTTCGTATCTCTCGCTAATTCATTCGTCATATTTTTTTTTATCATTTTTGCTTTTCATTTTCCGTTACTCCAATATTATATTAGTATTACGATAATGCGACAACGAAGTTCCGCTTTAAAATCTTTCTTCCTGTGGTGCACGTGTGTAACGTATACGTGTTCTCGTTCTCTTAATTTTTCTTTACTTTTTGGTGTTATCAATTTCATCCCCCCCAATGTCTTTATCAATAAAACTAACACGTCCCACGCAAGACGTATGAACATTTTTACATTTTTTTTTAATATTTTCATAACGGCACATTAGAGACGTAGGAGCACCATATATAATTTCAGAGGAAAAAGTGGAATTTATAGTTCTTTATTTTTTTTTTTCAAAATCTTTTCAAAAATTCGCGCGCACCCTCGCCTACTCCTCCTAGTGCACGACGATGGGATAAGCTGGCAGCCAATATTTTCTCTGTCACTCGGGAGACGAGATCGCGGGGTTAAAAGATGCAAATTGTCGAGTTGCCAGAATTGGAGGGGATATCGAAAATTTTGGAAAAAAAAATATAAAAGAAAAAAAAAATACAATCACGTTGAACCAAATAACAGAATAAATGGAAAAAATGGATCGTCCGCATTGACCATGCGTACCGTTGTCATGTTAGATACATAATTATTGTTATTTTCATAGTACGAATACGAGCTACAGATTATAATAACCACATGCTTACGTTTCATATATATATATATATACATATATTAATACAATATGCTATGTATATATGTATAAATAATATGCAATGTAAACTAATGTAAATTACATAGTATATCATCACGCAATATATTTCTTTTTCATAAATATATGTTATATCATTATAATCATGTGTGAGTGTATCGTGTCTGTATACGTATATATGTACCTCGTTTCGTTATTATGTCGTTATAATTTCTTAATCGTTACCATACATATATATATGATTATATATATTGCAATATATTAAATATCATGTATATATCAATGGCTGTGATTTTTGTGTATTTAAAGTCTATACGGGCGCGTGCGTCGCATCGCCATCTGTCTGTTCGCGACCGAATCTCGTTACAAAGATAACATAATGAACTGAGTTGTAGTTAAAAAGTACTTTGAAAACATTCGATTCAAGTTTCGAGCCATTAAGATTCCCAGGCTTCCAGCCGCATTGAGAATGATATAAGAATAAGGGCAACGAGAAATAAAAAGGATTTCTCAATATTTCAAGAACATCCAGACACAGTGGTGCGAGAGTGAGAAACGAGAAGAAAAATAAAATGTCCAATTTACAAATTTCTCTTTGACCAAGTTACAAAAAGAATTCATAGGATTCACGTGTAAAGCACATGCGTAGTACTCATTTGTCAGTATTCATTTATCGAGAGATTGCCGAGACTCAATTTCCGTCCCGTCGCCGTGCTACTTCGAGTCACCCATCATGCAAAAACCATAGTTAAAGACAGCGTTAATGATAAAACCGTTCAGACACCTTATACTTTATATATGCGTATGGTTCATTTATTTATTATTGCTTTCAAATTTCGTATTGAAGACATAGAGACGTCGTTTACGTTTTAACTAACGTAATTACACGGTAGAGGGTGCTGGGGTTCCGGCGGGTTTAATACACGTACGATGTATCAAAACGACTATTAAAGGTTACGTTACGGTTACTACTGTAAAGTTAGGTTAGGTTCATTGGGTTCGAAGGATGTGAGAATTGATTGTGGATCGATAGCAGATCAATTGATCAGAAAGCGCGTCCAACGCAGTCACAGGCGAACCCAAGACCCTGTGTTAAAATAATAAATATATATATATCGATATATTTAATTTTTTTAATATATAATATATATATATATATATGTACGTATGTATGCTTTGTTTCTTTAGGCCTTAACCATGCATCATAAGAATATAGAGAATATATCTGCGTACATGCTCGTTTTTATCAACACATTCATGTACGTACGTATCCATCTTTTTTCTCGTTTTTTTTTCTTTTTCTTTTTTTTTTCATTTTCTTTTAAATATTTATTTCTATATGTCCGTCTGTTCTTATTACTCGCGCGCTCTTCGTCTTTTCTTTATTTTTTCTTTTTTCTTTTCTCTTATCTTTCACTCTTGTACTCCGCGTCGGCGACTTGAAACGATTTCATAGTGATTACGCAAGTGTTACGTAACAGTGCAAAAAATCATTTTTGGCTGACCCCTCCGTCTTCGGTTATTTTATATACCTGTGAAAAATATTGCGCTCTCAATATTACGATTATATTATTATACTTAATATATTTTCATCTTCGGCAGATAGCATTGGGTACGTACATGAATGCGTCTATGCCTATAGATACGTCTTATATTAATAATAATAATAAAATTTGAACGTAGAAATAGCGGGGAAAAGGATTTAAAAATTGAGCGGGGAAATTTGAAAAAAAAAAAAAAAAAACGTATACATACAACCGTTTTCACAGTGCTACGGGATTGGAATGGTCGACGAGATTGTATTATTGAATAAAAATAATAACAACAATGATTTAGCAATAATTAATTATATAATCGGTTTTTAATATATTTTCGTCTGCACTTATATATCAGTGTATTATATCTCCAATGACTATGTACCGGATACGCATATATCCCACCTTTATGATATAATCAGTCAAAAAGCTATGCGTATATATTATAGAGTAAAGTTTATATATATATATATATAAATCACTTATCGAATCATTACATGATCTATATATATTTGCCTCTAGCAAGTATAACGAATACGAATGTATTGAAAACGCGTGTTCGATCAATACGCATGCGCAATCGGTATAATTGTGCAATACTTAAAGAAATTACGCGGGCTCGATTAATTAATTAATCAATCAATTAATCAATTAATGACCGAGTGACTTCGTACGCGTGATGGGAGAACAATGGGCAGTTCATTAGGAATGAATTACAATTTATTACTTCTCCTACATAAACGTACACATATGTACTTATATATGAGTATGTATACAATATATATAAATATATTGTATATAAATACATACATATTACATATTTTTCATGATTTCAATCGAGATCGTCGTTTAACCCTTATCAAAATTCCCCACCCGATTTCCATCGAGATCGTAAGCAGTCGATATCGATCGATAATCGATAATTTCGTCATCGACTGCAGATCATTAATTTTATTTACCGATGACTTTTTTCTTTCCATTTCTTTCCATTACAACGAATCAACGATATCGCATGTCCCTCTTCGCGGATAAGTTGTGTTCTTAGATTCTAGTAGAAAGTCTACGTCGAAGTAATACGATGCTCGGTACGTCACTAATCAGTAATTATCATTAATCATCGATCAGGGATATGTGATATCATTCTTCTTCGATTCGTATGCCACTTTCTTGGGCTATCATGGATTTTCTTTTTTTTTTTTTTTCGTTTTTTGTTTTAAATCTCGTTTTTTTTTTCAATATCCGTTCCTCCCTCGGATGTATGTCACGTCGGGTGATAATCGTCATTGTCATGATTATTATTAATCGTCGTCATCGCAATCACCATTTTCATAATCATCATGATCTTCGTAAAGTTAGCCTTTATCGTACAGATATAGGATATAATCGTTATATGTATGTAATGTTATATTCTATTATGTATGTATGTGTGTATATACACATGTATATAATATAAATATATATATGCATATATATATATACACATGTCGTAGGTATAATATTCGTATATTTAAATTTAATATTACTTTAAACTTTTATAACGTTTCATAGATCGAAAAATAAATATAAAAATAAACCGGGCATTTAGGTATTAATATTTTGTATTAATAATTTATCTTCTGCTCGATTTTCTCACTCATTCTCTGCAGTCTCGTCCCGACGTCATTTTCACCTTTCCCCCTCGACCCTCCTAACATGTCATCTCACTCTTATCCGTATCAGCCGTTTCACCCCCACCCGAGACAAGTACATTTTTTTTAAAATTATTTTCATCCCTTTTTTCTTCGTAATTCATCATCATCCCACTCGTTACAAGTATTCTAAATTTCTAAAAAACGTGATGTAATCAGCTTACACCGAGACTATGTATAACCTCAAAAAGGTGAGATGGCGAGTATGAGTTTGCGTGAATGAGTGTCCTTATGAGGGGGTGGAGAGGGGGGGTGCGCGAGTGAGGAATAAATGAAAATTAGATGGTTCAATCCACTCTATTTTTTTTTAATCCACCCCTCTCTCCGACCTGTCTTGATCCTTTCTACGTGCTATTCGTATGTCGTGCGCTCATCTTCATTGCACCACCCACCATTGACTATCGGTATCACGTGCCCACAACGTATGCCGATAGATTAGGTTAGGTGTGAGATACCATTTTTTTGTATTAATTTGCAAAATAAATTTCTTCGCGCCGAGAATAATTGCTTTTCGAGCACCTTGTCCAACGTAGTTTCAATGTGGAGTTCAGCTCCGCGGTGCGCGTAGCCGTGTAATTTGTCTCTCTGATGTTTAGCGAATTGCGCGATCGCGCGACTCGTAATTAGTTGTCATTTTTGCGTTTCATCGTTTTTATTTGGTTTATGGAATTTACCATTGGAAAAATACGAGAAGCCAATTTTCAATGCTCACGTAATTCGCCTCGTGAGGATCGAGGACGTTGGAAGCGCCTCTCCGCGGGAATTTTCGTAAGCTGCGTGGGATTTTCGTATTTCGCGCTCTCTCTGGGTTCAGCGATTCTCAATCGTGGCGTCGCAAAAACACAGGGGATGATTGAGGGTACGTTTTAAAATTCATTTCTAGTACAGAGAGCATGCTTGTCAGGGACACTCGTGCTTGTCAGATGATACTCGTAGTACTGGCTGTGAATTTCGACACGTAACCTAACATAGACGATATATCGACGAGAACGAGAGCGCAGCGCCATTGGCGGGAATAAAAATAAACTCCCACTGTCGCAATAATCGTATTCGTTATTAGTGCGTGTATGTGTGTGTGTGTGTGTGTGTGTGTGTGTTTGTAAACGCTAAATGCGATTTCAATGTCTTTTTTTTTTTTTTTGGTTTTTGAGCATTTCGCAACGTACACGAAAAAGTACAAAATTAATTTTTTTACATACTCCATATTTTTCGCATTCTTGCTTCCATTTTTATTATTTTTACTTTAAGATTATTTTAACATTGCGTTTTTAGTCGCCGCGCGACTATGAACCGACCATTATAAAATACATACCGCGCTGGGACCATTTTAAGGGTATCCCATTAAGGGGTATGCATTGTATTAATTAGCAATTAGACTCGTTAAAATATGTATATAGAATTTTTTTGTTCTTATTGTGTATCGGTGTTAGGTATATTTATATACATGCACATTCGAATATGTATATATATATAGATATATATGCATATAACTTTTATACCGATTAGGATCATATAGTAAAATAGAAAAAACCTCCATTTTTTATCGGAGGTCGCAGTTCTACCTTATGTATATTATATTTATTTAATTATACGCGTGTACAGTACACGATATACGTATGTATTTAAATACGTATAAAATTACTCACGCGGACTATAACTGTATATGGTATGTTAGTCTAATTTGACAGTATGAGAATCAATAGAAATTTGTTAAAAAATAATTTTTCAAAATATCATTGTTTTTTTTTTTCTCGAAATTCTCATCGCGCTATCAATAAACTTTGATATATTCTTGAGTGTTATTACAATGCAGGAGCTGCATTTCGAATTTTAAATATTTATTTGACTTATCTTATCTCTTACTTAAATTTTATATCGTTTATATGAAATTCATCAAGAATATATCCGATCCAATTTCGCCAAAAAAAAAAACCAATGATTTTTTTATTTTTCAAAAATATTCAAGACCATATTTATATTTCTATGTCGTTCAGCCAATTGCGTTATTAGACTAACAAACCTGCGCAAGAGACATTTTATGCGAATATACAGGGTGACTCGAAATTTATTTTCAAATTGAAATAAAATTCGATTACACAGTATTATTTCTCTTCTATGCTGCATACGACAATCTGTAAATATCCATGACGTGGGATAATTTTTCAAAATTTTGGTTTTTCAAAATTATTTCTTCAGCCTATCTTATTTCATCAATCACACGGCGTATATTCTGCTTGGATTAGGGGTGTGCGCTGTCATTGATAGATACAGATTATACTTGTTCTGTTTAATTGAGCATTGGGCCACAACCATTCAAACTAGTATAGCGCCGTATGATTGTACGATAATTTTGGTGGGATTTTTTAAAAAGTTGCAGTCACATGTAACGGAACTCAATTGTCTTTTGTTGCTATTTGTAGCGTTAAATGTATTGACTATTGCTTTTTTTTTTCATCGTATTGCGAATAATTCGACCACCGTGTATACGCACTTTCAAATATTCTCACGGTTACTAAATGCCTATTCAATGATTCCATAACGCAAAGAACGTACTGCATCCGTTTTTTTTAAGACGTTCCAAATTATACGAATTAAAGGAATACAAATTGGATTAAAAAATCATACATTAAGTTGTATAAGTATCCTAACAGTCCGTGCACCACGTACGGATACGAAAGGATTTTGCACTAAAAAACAATGGAAAAAATATTCGAATTTACGGCTGTCTCGTTTCTTCTTGTTTCGCATCCCCACGCTGAGAACCCCTGTTTTCTATAAGGGGAGGCTCGGTTAGGGCGTCGCCGCGTCTCCGCCGCGACGCGTTATCGACCGAGAGAAGAAGGAGAGTCGACGTCGGTCGCAACTACGTGAAAACAGTTGCACCCTATATATATTGTTCACCGTAACCAGTCACATCCCCCATCCTGGAGAGCGATTTTCCAAGCGTTTACAAGGAAGTAAAGTCGCACGGGTATAGCTAAGGGATGAACGTAAAATAAGCAGCCAATAATGGGGTCGAATAATAAATGTACAGATTTCTCATTGATTTTTCATTATTCGTTTGTTATTATTTTTTTTATCTCCCTCCCTCTCTTGTTATGCAATTATTATTATAGCTATAACGTTTTTCCTACTTGAGGAAGGGGGGAGTAGCAGCCTTAAATTAAATAAATTTGATTTCACTCTCTCCCTCCTTATATTTCTTACACCCCTACGCCAAAGAGGCCTTGCAGAGCTTATCGATCGAGGGTGGAGCCCAGCGCACTCTCGCACCCCTACTACACACTATATCCATCCTTGGTTGCTCCGCGAGCGTCCTCATGAGAACGACAGGAGCGACAGAAACGAGATGGTCTGGACCAAAGCTAGAAAAAAGAATGGCCGCCACGAGATATAAAATCGGCAAAAGATTGTATAAAGTAATATATTATTATTAGAATAATAAAAGGGGTTGAGCGTTAAGATTTCTTTCAACGGAGACACGTAAGGGTAGTAAAAAAAAATGGCGGAGAACTAACGTGACCTAACCCCTAGTTATCCCTAGCGGTGAACACGAGCCTCACGTGATTCACAAAATGGATGACTCTCCCTTATCTCGACCATCATCCCAGATAGGGGTTAGATTGATTGAGAAAATTCCGAAAGCACACAAAACAGTCGTGAGAAGAAGTACGTGAAAAAAAAAACCATCCCCATGGCATATTTCATCGGCACTTCAGTCCTGCCTAATTAAAGATTCAAAATCTCAAGGTATCCAGCATCCACAAGAGTAACGGCCAACGACGCGGCCCGAGTATTTCCGAACGAGGTAACGAATTTTCTCGAAGATTTCTCACCGATGGCGGTACGTACTACGGGCGTAGCAAGTGTCGTTCTATCGATCTACTGCAGAGCCCCCTGTGTGTGAAGTCAGGCTGGTGTGTCGGAAAGCTCACAGGAGGTTGGAGGTTGGGTGTAACAGAAAGAGAGAAAGACATAGGTAAGACGACGCTAAAGAAGGATACATAGAGAAGGCAAGGTCTAAAGATACGTGAAGATGGCGTCAATGGTAATAGGCAGATACCAAGAGAAGAGGGTTGAACGTATATTAATATGAGAATCCAAGGGGGTGCACGTCGAAAAAAAATGGGGTAACAGGAAGAGTCAGAAATGGAAAAAAAAAAATATCAAAAAAGGGTTACTCCTACTACCCCAATGACCAACGGCGTCGCAAACATCCCTGTCCGACAAAATATATAAATACACGAAGTAGCTGAAGAGTCTGACTACCGATGTTTTCACCCTCGACGTTCGCGAGCCACCCTTACCATTACCACCCGTTACAGCCGGCAACCCCTACGGCATCGACCGCAACCCACCGCTGCAATGCGACGTTGCCATCACAACAGGCAGCAGCCCCTGCACCGCCCTGAGAGTGAGAAAGAGAACCAGACCGACCAAGAGAACAAGTCTCGGCGGACTCTGTCGGCCATTTTTGAGTTTCTCCCTCTTTCTCTCTCCTGTATTTCTTTTTCCCCACCGCCAACTATCCCCGCTATTCCCGGTCATTGCTCGTAGCCACTACCCACCATTGTTATTGTTACTACCACCATTACTATTTTCGTCGGTGTCTGTGCGTACGTAACAACGTCGTTCCACGTGTCCTGGGAAACTACCGGAAGTCCTGGTGAGCTCCTGACGGGACACCCCAGTCCGTACCGACTCACAGGAGGTCATCATCCCCCAACTGTTGTTTATTATTCGAAATGCGTGATCCGCCATCTTCTTTTTGGTACTAGTCTCTTTTCCCTCCCCTCTCATTACACGAATGATGCCGATGATCATTTCCAAAGCTGTCAACGGGGGATGCGAATTCGATGAAATCGTTTTCCCATCCGCCGGGTATCGCTAATAGGGCATGTTATGTGACGTACGCTATTTTTTCCCTTTTTTTTTGCTTTTTGAAATCACATCAAGCTCCGACATTTTGAATGCTGACAGCCCGAATGTATTTCTGCCAATGGATCCGAAGCACGTGACTCGTGATGCAACGTGTAAATCGTAAAGATCGCACGCGTTTCTACAGAGAAATAAAGAGATTAGAAATTAACAGTCGTACACGTAAAAATTACGTAACATTTTATTATTTTTTCAGTAGGGTTTTTTTTTAGTAAAATATTTGGTACCACTTTGTAGAAATACTTATATTAGACCTTTCTTGCTTTTTCTGTGCTCTCTCTCTCTCTCTCTCGCTCGCTCGCTCGTTCATTCTCTCTCTCCAGCGCGTCTCCTCTCTGCAAAAGTATCACGCTAAGTTACTCCTCTCAATTTTTTTACCCATCTCATTCCCCCCACTCCCCCCTTCACCCCCACTTTTATTTCCACAATCTTTCATCCGACCCATCCCCCAAATCACCACTTTACCTTCGCTGGCGATTTTCTGTCGCTCCCTCTCTCTCTCTCTCTCGCATACATACCACACTTGCTATATCTCTTACTCTCTCTCTCTCTCTCTCTCTCTCTCGGCAGTCAAATCATCAGTACTAATACAAAAGAAGACAGCTAAATTTATTACAATGAAATAAGAAACGTATCGTACAAAAATAAACAATTAAAATAGGATAATCGTGTAATGCTAAATAATATATATAAATATATAGAAATATATATATATTATATATATATATATATATATATATATACACACGTATACGGGGTATATGTATAGGATCTTTCAGTTACAAGGTAAACAGGCAGAAACAGAGAATCTTCAATATGGCGACAGCCGCTTTGCCGAGTGTGCGTCGGATCGATGCAACGAACCAATAAAAATGCGTAAATTGGTTAGGAAAAAAAAATTTACTTGCTACAATGCACTCCTGCAGGGAATTTATTCTGCATCTGCCTGTACGCGTTTAAGCTGCGTGTCACTACACACACACGTTACCGTATACGTACGTAGTGAGCGTGTATGCGTGATACCTAATTACGCGTGTAAGTGGACATCCATGCGTAAATCATTCGCTTTCGTAAACTAACGCAAATATAGAAACGATATATATATAAAAAAATAATTCGACGAAAATATATTACGGGATAATATATGGGATTTTTTGTTATTTTCATTTTTTTGATAAGTAGTTAAGGTATGTCGTATAATTAATGATAGTCCTACCGATATTCGTAATATGATAATAGTTGTAGCGATAATAATAATAATAATAATGGATGATGTATATAATCATAATATAGGACAGTCGGGTTGTCGTGTATTGACGTGTGTTTGATTTCCATCTATATATATATGTATATATATATATATATATCCATCTCTTTTCCAATTTTGTATTTTCCTTTAATAAGTCGAAGAAACAAGGAAAAAGAGCATTTTTAAGTGATTTAAGGATATAAAACGTAATTCAATTTTTTTTTTTTCCCATTAGTCGTCTGTCTCTCGTATATCGCCGTGTCGTATAAGTGAAATTTATTTTTCGTTAAAAAAGAAAGACGGACGTTTCGTCATCCTGCCGAATACCTCGGCGCGTATTCCTCGCGTTACGCGAAACTTAATTGAGTTGGAGTTTCGATAAATCTCTAACGTCATCGCGACGACGAGAAAGAACAGAAAACATTGCATACGTGTGCGCCACCTAGCACGAACTAATAAATATGCAGGTTTACTTAAGTATGTAAATTGTAAAAAAAAATCTCCTTGTATGTTGTATACGGATGTGAGGATACGGGTGGGCGTGAGTGCGTGTTAGCGGGGGATTACATTGAATAGAATGGAAGAACTTTTTAGGGTGGGGTGTTTCATCCCCTTCCATCATCCCTTCTTTCAGTCGTCACGAAACGGCAAAGCAAGAAATCAAACGCAGTCTTTTTTTTAATCGGATGAGAACATGGAGAGAAAATAAGGACATATATATATATATATATATATATATTAAAATATTAATAATAATATAATAATAGTGATATATATATATGTGTGTGTGTATGTATATATATATTTATATATATATATATTATTATAGCATATTCATAAAAATACATAAAAAAATATAGAAAATAATAAACTCACGGATCTCTCGTTATGCATTCACGCGTAAAAAAAAAATTCGTAAAACTTTGCGTTTTGTTCCGAGCTAGTCGCATGGGGATTCCCATTTCTTTTTACTTTAACAGTTAAATCGTGTATCTCGGTACTATTAATTATATAAATGCGTGTAGATCTAGTTGCGTAGCATTAATCGTATGGTATAGCGCGTATGTTGTCGAGTGTCGAATAAAAATAACCTGAAAGTGTCAGCCCTCCTTATCTTTGATTGGGACGAAAGATGAAAGATGGAGCGGTAGGTGAATCAAAAAGGAAAAATGTCAAAGATACAAAACAAATTTAAAAAATATGATAAGCTCAAGCTGCAAGTCAGTCCTTTTTTTGGGGATGGGGGTGGGTGGAGGGTGAGATATCGAAAAGGACAAAGAAATAATGACAGACCTAAGAAACAAGTTGAGAACGAAGTAAAAGACAAGTGTCACAGCTAAAGACGCGTTTTCAATAATTGTATTCGATGGCGAATTGCGCGTATAATGCCCAAAAGAAGAAAGAAGGAAAAAAGAAAAGACGAGGTTCGCTCTCATGGTAAACTAGACGTAGGAGGTATTTTAAAAAAATAATAGTATTCTATAGTGATTACTAGTAATTAATAGTAGTGATGCAATATAATAATAATAGTGATAATAATCATAATAATAGCAATAATAATAATAATAATAATAATAATAATTAATAGACATATATTCGAAGGAAAAGGGCTAGAGACACACCGATCGATGCCCGATAAATTCAATAAGGATATCACGGCGCATGCGGCCGTTCGCTAAAATTTCGCGAAAAGATCATTTGCTAAATATAAATAGAAACATAATTAAATGCAAAATAAAAGCGTCAGTCGATCCGTCGCAGCGTTAACGGGCGTTCTCGCGAGGATTAAATAGGAGAGGGGATTTTTTTGGTCGACGCGTGGTGGGACGCACTTTTTTTTCACCTATTTGCAAAAATTACCGGCCAAAAATTCCCCTCGTCATTTTTGTAGTGCATTGTAAATATCAGTTTCCCCTCCCCCTACCCCTTCCCGCCCCTCCCGCCCCCGTAAGCATGCTTTCTCTCTTATGCGCATACGCACGCACTCTCTCTTTCACTCACTAATCACTCATGCCTATATCAGCCTCTTTCTTTTCAACCGACCTCCAACGCATTTCCTATTTGCGCGCGAAAAGATAACCGCGAAAGAAGAAGCCGAAAGAGTCCAAAGAAAAGAATAACAAAAAGAAGCAAGATGGCAGGAAGATCAGTGGACGTAATGGAAAAAAAAAAATTGCGGTCTCCCGCACAGATTATGCGCGCACACGTGTCTGCTACATTTCACGTCAAAATTCAATTTCGACTTCACGTCGCAATGCCCCGCATTTTCAAAAAATCCGTCCACCTCCACCCGCGATCGGCCTCCA
Source organism: Syrista parreyssii (assembly GCA_030142615.1). Lineage (NCBI taxonomy): Eukaryota > Metazoa > Arthropoda > Insecta > Hymenoptera > Cephidae > Syrista > Syrista parreyssii. The sequence goes on from JARQTG010000211.1 coordinate 84,764, forward strand.
TCTTTTTCTTTCCCCCTAAAAAATTGCCCTACCTATCCATTTTCCTATTCTGCCTCGTCGTCTCTAGCGTCGCGCTTGTCACTTCCCCTTTCCCTCCCCCTCGTTACCCAAAAGCCACGAGATGCACCTCACACAACTTTTTGCTCGCAATTTACGGGCATTAATTATAAATTATATACAAATACAAAAACAGGGAGGGGGGACATTCACGTGCGCGTGCGAGCAGTGCTGCCATCTTGTATTACTCTCTTCCTTTTTATTTCTTCACCTTCGTTTAATTCACCAAGCACGCATGACTACAGGTACGAGCACAGAGATTAACTAGTCGAGTGTTCGGACGCCGTGTAAAAGTATAACAGCTTCTGCACATGCGTGCGCGCATATGGGCGGGAAAGCATGAGCGAAATTATTGGACAAAGAAAAAAGGAACAGACGGCGAGAATTACGTGGGAGAAAGAAAATAGTTTACAACTAAGAAGAATTAAAAGAGAGGCTAATGAGCATGTCCACTAGTAATAATAATAATAATGATAATAAACGACCAAAGTAATAATAATAATAATAGCAATTGGTATCACGTGGTACGTAGCCAAGATGAATCGATTGGACAATTGCCTACTTAATTGATTCGTCGTTTTACCTGATCTTTCGATTGAATCATCCTTTTTTCTTTTTCTCTCTTGTGCTTCCCGCCATTTTCCTTTCTCTCTTTCTCTCTCTCTCTCTCTCCCTCACTCGTATTCCATTTCAGACGCTCGAATAAACGATCAGTCAGCGATACGTGGCCGATGACTGATCGATACGCGGATTATTTTGAGCACCACTGCTCATGCCGGCATCTCGTGCGACAATAATAATAATATCGATATATCGACAATAATGATTTATAATTAATAAATGTGATAATAAAATGTCAAATATAAAATACTCTTTACTACATATATTAATGCTTAAATTTTTCTCATTTCACTTTTCTCCTTTCCTCGTTATTATTGTTGTTATTATTATTATTATTATTATTATTATTATTCTTCTTCTTTTTTTTTTCCTATCTTTTCGCTTCCTTTTCTCTTTAGCCATCACTGCCAACTTCACGCCGGGCAATATTCTCCTTTCTTTAAAATACTACGCACAACATTCAATATATAATAATATGATAACTATAATAATGCGCGTTCACATATATGCATACATATATATACATATGAAGGTATATACGTGTCTGTATATGCATATATATATGTACTATATTGCTAAGAAGTTTTCTTTTTCCAACGAAAGTTTAAGAGAAACAATTTGTTTTCAGCTTTACCATGTAATCTTTCGGCCATACGTCAATCTTCATTATTACTGGTTTTACGCGATTGCTCGTATTCTTTTGTTTCTTTTACTCTTTAAATAATTACTCCGTCCTGCTCAGCCGTCATAATGTTTATCAATTACAAGTTCAACCCTCCCTTTACCACCTTACGCCGATATTCAACGCGTCAAGTGTACGCAAAATACTCCTTCGCCCTCTTTCACACTCGTGCGTCCAAGACTCTGCATGCGTTGCCGAGTCGCGCCGTTAGGCGGTGCGGCGCTCGCGCGATTCCCGCAAGCGGTCCAATGCAAGGCCGAAGAAAAACGAAGAGAAGAAAACGAATTGTAATTACATAAAGAGGGTCAGAAGGAAGAATTAGATTAATTGAAGAAAAGAAATTTACAATTTTCACCCCCCCACCCCTAATTTCACTGGTATTCACTTCTGACACCATCTTTATCTAATCTCTCATCACCCCTCCCTTCAACCCTTGTCATATGATCAACTAATTTTACCCACGCAAACCAATGTGTCACAACCACTTTACGTCACACTCTTTTTTTATACTGGCATTCTAAATCATCCCTATTCTCTCGTTTCTCACCCCAACTCCACCTTCCACGTTTATTCGTATAGATTTTTTTAACACAAAAAAATCCAAAATATCTCAACGCTCGATTATAATTATCATTTTCAAAATACTGATCCTAGTTAGGGGCGGTTGCCTCCCTCGGTTCCTCGTGCACGTTCAGTGAACTGCGTGTAATTGTTATTAACATATGCGACACGGAACAGGGGTTCTCAACCTACGTGGAAATTACGCTAAACGCGTTATGATCATCACCCCCACACCCTCCCCTCTGCACATAATAATCATAAAGTCGAATTTCATCGCGATTCTAATCTCCCTTTAATATTACTGTTATACGCTCGTTTCTCTTTGATCGCCGCACCTAATCAACATCATTTAGTACCTACTAATAAACTAGGCGAGGGCAAGAGAAAGAGAAACGTTAAGGAGAATCAAGATGAAAAATAGTGAGTTACAGTATAAAGTTAATAAAAATTTATGATAAAGGGGCGGCGGGCTGGGGGGATCATAATTATTGCTTGAGATCGTTGACCGTATTTGTCAAAATTGTCAGGAGAACAAATGAAATGGGAATATTGATTATTGATAATAACATGATAAAATAACGTATGACGTCTGGAAATTGGGCAATAAGCATCTATTCGCATCTGAGATCGAGTTTGTGGGCTGAGTGTTGCGCGAAGTCGCGTGTATCATCGCGAAACGACCTCTATGGCATAAGTAATAAGTAGTAAGTATGTAGTATGAGTAGCAATAGTAGTTAGTAGTAATAGTAGTCGATAGTAGCAGCAGCAGTAGTAGAGAGCAGTAGTAGTAGTAGTAGTAGTAGTAGTAGTAGTAGTAGTAACAGTAGTAGTAATAATAGTAGTAGTAAATATTAGCAATATAGTATCTGATAACGGTTACAGTTAATTAATACAAGTAATCTGACAACTAGGATAATATCGTCTTTCTCGGGCGGGAAGATGTAGACCCGATATAAATATACGTATAGGACGTTCCCCGCCATCTTCAATCATTAAACGGCCACACGTTCAATAAATTTAAGTAAATCAATCAATTATTAATTAAGTAATTAAGTAAGTAAGTGCGACTGCGTTTCGTTCAAATGTCATTTAGTCTTCACGCCATCCTCATCCAATCCCAGTTCAAGATACGAGTTATAATACAGTTACGTGAATTTACGTCCGCGAATAGTATGTCGGTAAATCACAAACTTAAAAAAAAAAAAAGAAAATATTTTTTAAAAAATAGGAAACATTCTCACTCGTACATCCAATCACTGCAGATCAGCTGGATTCGATAGATTTTTCTTGAAAATAAACAGGGCGACAGGGGGCAGAAAGAGGGTGCGAACAAATTATTTAATTATATCTCTTTCAAGCGCCATTACTCTGCACTAATTCAATTCTCCACTAATTAATCGTCACGCGCTATTTTCCTTTCGTACGTCTCTCTCTCTCTCTCTCCCTCTCGCGACGTGCATCCGGAAGTTAAAAGATACAAATGCGACGTCGAAGGAGAACAACAAAAACCGGATACGAGCGGCGGCTAATAGACGCAAAGTGACTAAACGGAAGTTGTGCGTTTTTTCCGGATAGGCTGTGTATATATATATATTATATATTATATATGTATCTATATACGCGCGCGCATAATGTGAAATTCGAGAGAAAAAGAAAAAAAATAATAAACTAGGGTAAAGACTCTCTCTCTCTCACATACACACAGAAACGCAACAGTAAGACTCTAAAAATTTTTCTAAGTTTGGGCTGCACTTCCGGTGGGTTAAGGGTAGGAAGAGGGGATGACGGGGAGTGTCCCTGCGCAACGAGGATTTGCGCGTGCAAAAAAAATACTGAGCCATCCGGTGGCGGGAAGGGTGGGACAGGATGAATCAAGGGGTAGGAGATACTGGAAGGGGGGGGGGGAGGGGAGGTGGTGAGTAGCAGCAGCATCCAGGGACAAAATCCATTCAAAGATATACATATATATAATAAGCAAACTCTAATTTTAAATAGCAATAATCATAATAATATATACCTATTCAATAGAATATAATAATATAGTAAATACAGTTAAATTAAGCAACAATGATCAATCTATCAATCTAATATACGACTCTTCGAATAATCCTATATTTACGTTTACGGTCTCAAGATTTTCTCTCTTTTTTTTTTTCCATTTTTTTTTTGTTTCCACTTTAATTTATAATTTCCCTTAACACTTAGTTATTATTCTTTGAGATATGTATCGTCGTTCAATGTCCCACTTTCTTGCTATCAGATTCGCGCCTTAGTCTCGTACTCTTGTTAAGCAAAAAAAAAAAAAAAAAAAAAATCAAGAGAAGCGAAGAGTGCCGATAGCCAGGGGGAGGAAAAAAAGTGGAAGGATGAAAACGAAAAAAATAAAATAAAAAAAATAACGTTGGCGAGTGGGAGAGGGTCCCCGACGATCTTTCTTCCTCCACGTTACTCCGTGTCCAATTATCAAAGTCGTTCCTTGTAATTGCCCCAAAAATATGTCACGTGTCCAATGTCTGAAACTGCGTATACCACGTGTGCCTAATCAAAGTGTTTGTGTAGGTGGGGAGGGGTTGGTGTAAGCTAAATATTATAAGGTGAGAGGGGATGGGAGGTGGTTTACAACGAAGAGGATAAGGGGAGAAGTAGGTGATAACACCAACTCCAACCTTCTCTTTTTCCCGACTCAATTATTAACCCCTTCTCGAAATCCACTTGCACCCCTAGAGCGGCAAAACGACACCACGACAGGAAAGACGTCATGTCGTGACATCACAATGCGATGGCAAAGGACATACATGAAAACCCTATCTTTTTTACTTCAAATCTCCCACCTTCGCGCTGTAATATATATATATTATGTCATTTCGTGTCTTTTTTTATTTCTTACCCCTCCCTACCCCCGCTCTCTTTCTCACGTGTCTCCAGGGTGTGTTCGCGTGCGTCCACCGTGTTCGTGTACGTTTCCTATTTTTTTTTTTTCATTTTTTTTTCACCTCGCTCGCGTTTACATCTTTTACGAAAATGGCAGTTATCGGTCACAGCCAATGGCTATATAATCATTACGTTTTATGTCTTAATATGTTAGATTAATCTTACTCTCATATTACTTTAATAAATAGTTCCATAGGAGAACGTGTTAAATGTGTCATAGAGCATGCGCAGTGTGTCCCCTAATACGAGTGGTAAAGAAGTCTGGGATAAGTGTGTGTGTGTGTGTGTGTGTGTGTGTGTGTGTCGTGTGACAATCGATAACAATAATAATAGTACTAATAATCATAACGTGGCACACGTATCATGCGAAATTCAAAATTAAATGACTGTCGCGTCGTGCAGCCGTTCGCTTCCGAGTTCGACCGAGTGGACCGATGTCTGCTGTCAAGTGACATAGTGGGCAGGGCCCCATCTTGGCCGAACTCTAACTAATGGTTGGCCGAGATGGTTTTCAAGCTTTAATGATGAAAGGATGCAATTTTGGAATTGCGCTTTGAATTATATGTAGCAATAGCGCCAATGATAATGATAACAATGATGATATGAAAATGACAAATGCGATGCTTCAACTCTCGTATATTCAGCCGATGCCAGAACCTCGGCCAAAGTGAAGATTGCCAAAAGTCAATTCGACTGTCATTTTTTTTTTAATTCTGTCACTCGCTTTTTTCTTTTATTTAACGACACCGTTCCCCATGTCTAGCGGAGGTTCTTGGCAACGTATTATTTTCGCCTATCGTTTAATTTTTCCTTTACCTCCTCTTCCCTCCCGCTACTCTTTTCTTACTGTTCGCCCCTCGCCCATTCCATTCTCTCACGGTCTTTGCCAGAAAGCGATTTTGAAAAAAAAAAAAAAAATTAAAATAAAAAAGCCAGGGTGGGGAAAAAACGCGAAAAATACTGCCGTTGCCAACTTTAACTGTCTAACGGCCTTTAGAAGTAATGCGGATCATCAGAATGCACATGCGACTTTTTCTCATTGCTCGTCAGCCTCTCGCTTCAACCCTTAAAATCACTTGCAACCCCCCCCCCTCCCCCCACCACCCCCAACGCTCATTAAAATCATCACTCACTCTTTTCCACTACCCACCCAAAATTCTTCGTAAATCCGTACGAATTTTTCGACTTTTTCTTTTAATCATCCCCTCGCAACGCAAAGTACTCCAGAACGCAACCCCGAGTATCAGCAACCGCCCTTCACCCTCTCGTGCGACTCATACGTCTTTGCGAATTCAATGTTGTCTTTTTCCTTTTAATAATTGTAAATTACGCTACACGTATAAACTATCGCGCTCTAACCCCTTCATAGTAATAGACTACTTAGTTCTGGCATTCGTTTCTCTTACTTTTCTTCCTCCCTTATCCTTCATCCCCTTCTCGTCGTTATTAATATATTATAATCTTATTATATATCTATATATGTGTGTGTATATATATATATTGAGAATTTTTTTCATCCTTGTTCGTCACTAAATTTCCTCTAAAAAAATGTCACCCCTATCAGTGCCCTTCTTCCTTCTCATTGTCCATTCTCGTTCTACCCCTCGTTAATTCTTTCCAAAAATTTTTATAGTTCGCAAACACGCACACAGACACACACGCACAAAAAACGGAACAGACACACCGACACGCTGAGAAACACTTCACACTTAATTTTTTTCCTCCCTTATTTATTTTATCCTCGTGATTTCAATCAGACTTATATTGAAGTGAATGACATATTATTTGCTTGATTTATCCCTCATACGCGATATATTTAAGTTGGAACGTGGATGCTAATACCTATAAATATATATGTCATCACCGTGTTATCATTTTTTTAATTTTGTTTTTTTTTTTTTTTTTCGTCTTTCTTTTTATACTTAACATAGAAAAAATATAGAATTCACTTTGCTTTGAAACTTAAATAATAAACTTCTCTCGAGCATTGTCATGTCGTGTAAGTGTTTAGCATTCTCATGTCAATACACATACATACGAATGTACCTGCAAGTGCGACGACGCCTCGGCGACGCGTGGCGTCGCCAAACTAATTTTCAATAATTACGGAATACAAGGAACGCGCATACGCATTGCGCGCCCTTGTGATCTCGCGGGCTAAACGAAGGAAAAAAACCAACAGGGTGGCCAAACAAAAAAAAGAGGGAGAGAGAGAGAGAGAGAGAAAGTGTGTGTGTGTGTGTGTGTGTGTGTTCAGAGAGGGTGAGACACGGAGATGGAGAGCGAAAGACAGGAAAAAAATTAATAAATTTCAAAAACAACCGAAAGTACTAAAAATTATAAAAACCGAATAAGAAAATGTGAAGAGAATTCTTTTTTTTTTTTTTATTCCTGTCACGTCAAATCCCTTCTTCTGTTAAATGGTCAGACGGCCGAGGAAGAGAGGGGACAGGAATTAATAATTTAGACGAAGATCCCATTAATTAAGGTCATTAGGACGTGTCGCAGGGGTGGAGGTTGATTATATTATTGGTAACAGTAAAAATATCCTTTCGTCCGTACCTTTTTTTTTTTGTTCGGCTTCCACAAGCACAAGACGATTTGAGCATATTTTTCATGGCAACAATGAGATACAAGAGGGAAAAAAAAAACACCAGTACAAGGGAAAGACTATATGGACGTTAAAAAAAAAAATTAAAAAAGTACTCGTTCTCCCTTCTCTCTCGTTCCACCGGGACGACCAATCCAATTAATTCTTCGATCTAATGAATCGATCACTTTTTTACGGCAATCGAACGATAAAAGGAACAAGTAGTTAAAAGTCACAAAAAAAAACATATTTCACGTAAAAGCGAAAAAAAAAGTCATTTCCAAAAATATATTGTGCAGACATAACGAAAAAGACACGAATCAGATCGCTCGGAGAATCCAAAGTTGTACGAATGTACCTGAAGTCGTTTGGATCATTAAAAAAAAAAGAGAATACAACTTGAATAATGGCGTCATGAACAATTGGAAGCTGAAAAATTCCAGATGATGGATATAATGAGTTTTCTCGCGGCATTAATTAACCCCCGTTAATTCTTACCCACCCTTAAACCGAATAGCGAACCTACTACCCCCGACGATTGAATCTCCCGAATTAGCAAAGAAAATCCGAGCAGACTATTTTCACCGGTTGTTGAGGTCGTAAGGGGGTGGTCGGATGATCGGCACAAGTTTAGAGGGGTGAAGGGGGGGGGGGGGTGCAATTTGTATCACACGCGATACGTTATTTCAGCTAAAAACTCGGCGAACATGTCTGCCATTTGATTTTTTTTTTCCCCTCATTGCTTAACCACCCCTTTCCTTTCTTTTACACCCTTAAAAAGAAACGGTAAGAACGCGCGGATGCTTATATTCTCCTTTCTTCCCCCTTCATTTTGTGCCACTGGCATAAAACGTTATTGTTGTTATCAATTAGTATAACTACCCCTATAATTATCATTATTATAAAGCGCGATATCGTCGGCTCGCGCGTTAAACGATCTAGTTGGTGAACCAAGGAAATGTGTGTGTGTGTGTGTGTCTATATACGCGAGTGTGTATATCGTGTATGAAGATGTCAAGTGATTGTGTGAGTGGGAATACAAAAAAAGAGAAAGAACCGTACAGAGTATAGAATAGAAGAGAATAACAAAGATTGAGGGGTAGGGAGAGAGAGAGAGAAAATAAAAATTTTAAATATAAAGAAAAAGAAAAGCAAAAAAGCTCACGTGAAAGTAATCGCGAACAGGGTATAGCGATACGAAAACGTGTACAAGATACATAGTAAAGTTCTAATATGACTCTGTTGTTGCTGTTGTTTCTCTCCGTTAAATAAAAGCTACATGCAATATAATCGGTCCGTTCCCTAAAATATCATTACCTTATATAATCTTTACGAATTAATTATTACTCGATTATTACTAGTCAAGAATACACTTACGGGTGACCAACCCCGTTGTTCTTTTTTTTTCTTTTCTTTTACTTCATTATATAATAATATCTTTCGCAGCCCCATTAATCGCCGTACGAACGTGTACATACATTATACTGTTTATACGCGACGTTTACACGGCCATCGATATATTTATATATTTATATGGAGCACGTGCTTCCGTGTATAATATACAGTGCGACCGGCGCATGTGTAGAACCGCGAAAAGGTTCGTTCTTTTCCTGTCATAATAAAAAACAATGAATTTCCTTATGACGGCCGCGCACGCGTATTTATACACGTAGGTGGATGCCATAATAATAATAGTGATAAATATATAGATATATTTATACGCCTTGTACACGTTGCGTTATATACATATATATGTGTGTGTATATATATATATATATATATATATATATACCGGATATATACACGTAATACAGGGAAATACACGGCTTCCGGTTTTCCGCCCGTCGTCCCATCGGCGAACGCGCAAAAATACAAAATCTAAATTCTTCCTCGATAAAATATTATACTTTATGTTTATATATTATTTTTAATATTACTATATCGTTTATATAAAGGTATAGGTATTATTATTAATACTCTAAGCGAGGGATGGCGGGTGGAATGAAGAATACCTACGTATTCGGCGGGCCGAGGTTTTGCGCTCGTTTTTTTTTTTTTACTTTTCTTACTCATTTTTTCCCCCCTCTCTTATATAATCATCTAGTTCTCAGACTTCCTTCCGACGTTTTCCTTTCTTTTTTTTTTCTTTTTTTCATACCGATTTATTGGTCTCGCCACGTGTCCGCGACTACGTCAGTGATTCTCGAATTTGTCGCCGGTTCTCGTCTCTCGCTCTGTTTTTCTTTTCTTTTTTTTTTTTTCTTTTCCTTGCATATCCTACGTATCTAACACTCAAACCGTTCGCCATTATAACGACAGGAGGAAACTAGGATTGGTCGCGAACACCGTAGCAATCCCATAAAAAAATGTCAGTGTAATTGTGTTCTTTATAGGTTAGGTTAAGCCTTATGTGGCCGCATTAATTTTAAAATGCGTGTCTTGTTATTAACCTCTCTCGATTTTTTTTTTTTTTTTTAAGATGCGCGGCTGTCCGAAAACACCTGCGTGGCGTGTGTGTAAGTGTGACGTCTGTGTGTTTGCATGTCAGAGTCGCGCGTGTAAAGTGCATGTATATTGTCCGTGTCCATCCGTCTCTACGTATGACGATTTAAATTAAGTGTCCGTAAGCAACCCTCGTTTATTTAATTAAATTTTTTGTCTTCTGCACCCGTGACGAGTAACGGCCCAGACCTGCTGCCATCTTTATCAGACGAATAAGAGTTATCGAGTACCTTTAATGGATTGCTAATTCTTTATAAATGGGTTATGTATATTTCCAATCCTCCCCCCCCCCCCCCATCACCCAACCCAAAATATTTCAAGCCCCGACCCATGTAACATCCACCGTTTCAAGATGGCGACGATGACGAGGTTCGTTAATGGCTGAACTTTGCCCCGTTAACGATTCTCGTAACGGCATCGTCTCCATTTTGTTTCTTTGCTTGTTTTATGAAATACCTTTCGCAGTAACTATTGCCTGACATTGTCAGAATGGAAATGGCGACGCGTTATTATCTCAAGGAGATTATAGAAACGTAAAGGTCCATTCGGTGGTAGTGGTTGTCGACGGTGGCGCCGCCATGGGAGTTATTGTTGAAACTAGCGGTGAAGGCGATTGAAGATGGCACTGGTGTTGGTTGATGTTGATGGTACTAGGCGTTGGTGATGATGTTCCCGATGATGATGGCGCTGGTAGGCTCGTCACGGATGATCTCTTTGGAACGCGACGCTCCGCGTCGACGTCGGTTTGACACTTAGCAATATTAGCGATTCGTTGTATCCGGTTTCCTCTTTTTTTTTCTTCTTCTTCATCCGGGAATATATATGAACGGCTATCATTCCCGAACTAATTTATTGGCAGCAGCAGTGGAATTAATAGTTGTGCGCGTCTCCAAGGTACGTCGTCCTCGTTCTCCTATGCGTCCAGCTGCACGTCGTCGCGTTACGTCACCGTACCGAATCATGGTTCTGTTCTGTCCTTGAGGACGTCCTCCTTGGGTACCAGCAGATGGCACTGCCGTCGACGTGACGATCGGTGACCGGCGCGATGACGTTGACGACGTCAATTTTGGTCGGACTTAGGAGAGGATGCGAAGAGCCTGGAGGACAGGCCTCGAGCATACCGGGCAACTGGGGTCGGAACTCTCGCAGACGCGGTTTCCACAGTCGAGGCAGAAGAGGTTGTGTCCGCACGGTACAAGAGCCGCGGTGACTTCCTTGTCGCCACACACAACACACTCCCGTCGTCCACCGGCACTTCCGCCACCGAGTAGAGAGTCTGTGGGTGAGGCAGGGCTAGCCGATGCTGGAGGCGAGGGTCTCGACGGTAGTGCGACTCCTGGAAAGGACCAGATGGACGAGGCGGAGACAGTCTGAGATTCAAATGACGGCGATTCTCCCAGACCCTCGTCACGTTCTAGACCTGCGCCCCAAATGGCGACTAAATCATTGAGTCCCGGTGCACCAGAGCTGCTGGAGGAGCTGCTGCAGCTGCCACTGCTGGAGAAGGCTCCACTGGAGCCATTAGATCCGTTAGATCCTGGTGGATCCAAACAGCCCAAGATCGAACCAAGTCCTCCTCTGCACAGAGCCCCTAGGAGATCTGCCTCCTCAACGCCGGGGCCCGTGCCCGTTCTCAGAGCGATATGAGCTTCTATCTCGCGTCTTGCCGCCTCGACATTCTCCGGGAGTCCAGTCACCTCGAAGACGGGTTCCTTGTCGCGACTTGGCGTCACGATGTACGTGTGAGTCTGATGCTGGATCCTCTTGATGGTGGCGCCCTTAGGCCCCACGACCAGACCCACGACTCTGTATGGCACTCGTACCTGGATAGTCACATGACCAGGAACGGATGCTGGTGGTCCAGGTGGTGCACCGAGTAACGCGCCCAGGGAACTCTTTCGCGAGGCCCTGATCTGGGAGAAGTGCTCTGCGGCGGAGAGGATCTCGCGCTTCGCCCTGGCGACGTCCTCTTTGCGTCCGGTAACGACGAAGACGGGTTCCTCACCACGCACCGGTGTCTTTATGTAGGTATTGGTCTTCGCCCGTAGTGCCTTGATCTTGCAGCCTGTAACAAAAATGACAATGTCCACCTTGAGTCCTTCTCTTTTTATGTCCATATGGCAATTCCTCATCCACTCACACACGGGGGGTGGAGGAGGGGGGTGGGGGGGTCCCTGAGAGCGGCTATGGCCATTATCATCAGGAGACCAGTGGGGAGCGAGAGAGCTCAGAGGAAAGTAAGAGGAACACGAGATCCGATTGTGAGTTCTGGTCTGCATGAAACTCGAGGGAAGGAGGCCCCGACTTGATCTCAGGCCCGATCTGGTCTTCGATCTCGCAGACTACCTGGCCTTGAGCTCGCGCAATGCTAGCAATGCAGGTGAACCACTACGTGCTTCTCTCGTCTCTTCTCTTCTCTTTCTGTACTGGCTACACCCTCCATCCAAGAGGAGGACACTGGATACTGGCATACCCCTACGCCATCTTCGTATCTTCTCTCGATCCACACACTCACATACTACACCCTCGCTCTAGATCACCAGTTGAATCTCTTGTGTCAAATACCAAACAATTCCCAACATTAAAACAACATCAACGTTCGATTCTAACCATTAGCTTGCCAAATACTAATCTAACCATTTATCCTACCGCCCATCCACTGTCCAGCAAAGAGCGTTAAAAAAGAAAACCGGTACAACCGTCCACTGAACCAGTAAAACGTAACAGGAATTCACGCTCGAAACTCCAGCAATCCCTATAGACGTCACTTTCTCCGGTGCAGTTGCAACGTGGCCCGATTTCAGGTGGACTCTGTGGCCTGCAGGGCCGCAAATTCTTATTATTATTCGCAATAGGTACCGGTTAATGCCACTGACACTGTAATCCGTCCGGCGGCACTTTCCCTCTCCACCGTCCAGGAGGAGGTTGTTGCCTATGGCCACAGAGGTGCCGCAGGCGCATGCTCCACGCCATTGCCACGTCTGGTGACCTTTCAGGGGAACAACGAGTACGAGAGCAGTCACTTTCTTTTTCGCCCCATCTTCACTTATCCATAGTCCTGTTCAGAGGGTTGGGGTCTCTTTCAATTTTTTCAAAAATCCTAGCTGTTCCACTCGAGCCCGACCCCACGCTTTGGATAAGAGCAGAACAATGTCTCGGGTATTCTTTACGGGGACTTGCAAACATAAAAAAGAAGGGTGCTGCTGAAAGCTAATAAACGGGATCACGCGAGGTCGCAAGGTCTATGTGACCTTATTCAATAAAAGTAAAAGAAAAAGAAGAGACTCATTATTCATATGTACGTAAAAGTTTCCGTAACTCGTTAATAAGTCTTTCTAATAACATTCAGACCAAGCTAATCAGCCTAATTACTCCGATTCCTTTGTTCTCAACATTTTTCTCGTCCTACCGACAATTTCTTCTCGTATGATTGAACAATCACGTATCAATAACACACGTAACTCCACGCGTGGCATGCATCGACCCATAAAACAACCCTCTACCAAAATCGTAAAAACTCCCTTAAAAAGGAAATAACAATTTCCATATAAAAGATTTTAACCACCCCCTAAATCGTTACCCTCAATTGTTACCCAGACCTAAATAGCAAGCGATCCCTATCCAAAGGCACTGTAATAGCAGATCAGGTGGACCCTGGATTAGTCCAGAGTCCACGTTATACATCGTGTATATCCAGAACGTGGCGAGTAGTCAGCGACGTACGGCGGCCAAGGGGAGAAGGTAGCAGAAGCTCCCATGGAGCAGGAACGCAGAGTTACCGAGGACGTGGAGGATGAGGTTGTACGACGTGGACATGGTCGTGGAGGTGGGATGGGAGGTAGCGTGGGTCGTAGACAGTTGAAGGGCCGCGGCCAAGGTGAGGCGAGATCGCAGGAGAGCAGGAGAGAATAACCAAGTGAGGGAACGTTCGTGAGAGTGAGAGTTTATGCTGGAGGCATGCGAGGTAGAGAAAGGTAGACAAGTCTGTATTGGATGAGTGGGACTGTGGATAGTGTGTGAGTGAGAGAGGAAATGTATAAAAGATAGAGACAGAGAGAGAAGGAGAAGATAAAGAGGAGGAATAAAGGAAAGCACTTTTGTTGCCTTTGTCCATGGCTGTGAGGCAGGCAGAGCCAGAAGCGGCTGCTCTTCTTCGGTTACGCATTGCGAAACCGTAGACGATGCGAACAACATAGACGGGCAAACGGGATAGAATTAAGTTTACGGTCGATCAAAGGGAATTACGATACGGTTCGATAAACGAGCAAGCTGAGGTCCCCTTGTGTGACAATGGGATATACATATGGGTATTGCGTATACGTATATGGTCTGCAGAGGTGTTGTTTGACGAAAGCTTCAAGAGAGTAAGAAACGGACTATTTTTAAAACTGTGTTTTCATATGGGAAAGCCTATGGTACGAGAGTGAGGATTAGTTGAGGATTCTGCCGCGACGCCGCCGAGGCGCTGACGCGTTGGGTCGTTGATTTTAAATCGTAACTCGAATTTCTATTACCACGTGGGTGCCCACGGTCTTCTTTGGTACTGTCTTTTTTCTTCTTTTTATTCTATCCTACTTTCTTTTGCTTTGTATTATCTTTTTCTCATTATGAATGGGAGTGGATTACTTACGCCCTGGTTGGTTACTGGGCTACGTCGTTTTACTACAGGACTCGACTCTCTGGTAGTTATTGACGACTTCCGGTGGTGACTTTGAGAAATTAAAGAAAAAAGAAATAAGAAAATGGTGGGTCTGCTAATATTTACGCGTAGAATATTTTTATGTACATACAAAAGAAATTGTATAATATATATTTTTGAAAATTTCATTTTTTGACATTGAACACTACAAGACGCCAATTATACTGATTTAACGTCCGCAATTCTTTTTTCTTTGGAAACAAAGGAAAAAAAACGGAAAAAGGAACCGAACCATCTGCTCCGGTTTTCGGTAATTACCGAATCTTCGGTATGGCAAGAGAGAAGAAAGCAGAATCACAAAGTAAAAAAAGAACCATCTCCGCCCATCGAATTCTTTTAGAGTCCCTAACGGTCCCCTCCCTCCCCCCTACCTTCTTTTCGACTCACTTTAACCAGGGATCCCTATAACTGCCCTAAGAAATCTATTCAGACCCAATTTTCAAAGGGGACCCAAAACCGTTTACCCAGGCTCTCCCTGTAACAAGAGTGAATAGCAGTTGGGCTTGGGTCGCTCGCTTGCAAACCGGCCCAGAGTCCGTCGTGATTCTCAGGCAGGTCAGTGAAACTGCGCCGCCAAGTTGAAGGCCAACACCCCCACGATGCGGCCACCAGGCCGAGGACCCGGTTTCCTTCCCTCCCGGATGACAACACAACAACGACCGCGACACCAGCGCCACCAAATTACCATCCCGATGGAATGCATCATTGAAGACTGAATTTACTGGAGTTACGTTAATCCCGCCTAACTAGACACCAGAACCCACTAGGGGTTAATTAAAGCCCACCATACCAACAATATCCAACCCCTAGGTATAAACCACCCCTAGATCCACGATAGCGAACGCTAATATACCCAGGGTCAAGGTTCACCTCAAAGATCATTCGATAGGATCCAGGTCCACCAGATCCCACCGGTACCATTAAGTACACCCATTAAAAGCATATAAATCGATCAAACCCGTAACCACCCTTTCCCCGTATATCACGTAATACCATAATTTTTCTCAACGACCCAAAAACACTAATTCGTGTATTATTCACGACTCTATCGACATTCGTCGTCACGCCAATATTTTTTCTGCAATTCTTCGTTTCTTCGCAACCACTGAACAAGGTCGGCAAATTACGACCCTCAAACTTACCTACTTCTTTTTGCCCAAAATCAAAACCTCCCTGTCTTCCCGTACAAGATCGCACACTGGGTCCAACATGAATTAGCATCTCACGAGATGTGCCTCCAAGCCAAACAAGATCAACATCGCGTAATTAATCTTAATTCTAACTTAAATCGACCTCACCCGCCCCTAAGAAGAACAGCAAGGGCGCGCCTGAAGCACTGTCCTCGGCGACCGATTCTGAAATCGCTCAGAATTCGGAGGGCAGAAATTCCAGCTCCGCAAATAGATCGATGACACTCGGTCGAGGCGTCCCGACGACAGGCGTCGAGGAGTGCCCGAGTGTAGCCGAGTAGAGTCCGAGAGTGCATATAAGAGAGTGCGTAAAGGGAGTGCGTAAATGGGATGGGTTGAAGCAGAGGTGGACGGGGGCAGAAGAAGAACAAGAGGGGGAGGGGGTGGGGGGGCGACGGCATCGCTCTCACGCATGTGTAACACAGTCGCAGGGGTGTTTCTGAAATAACCGGCTTGCAATAGGTGCAATGCACGTTCCTTCCCCGAGGAGTCACGACAGTCGCCAACACACTAGGACGGCAGTGGGGGTCACACTATATTAAGATTGAACTCTACTGACACTAGCGAGTCGGGTATGCGTTAGAGGTGCCGGTTGCTGCAGCAGTAACCAAGAAGTTGGTTACAACCTCGGCGAATCCTTGCGGGAGTTTGTGTAGGTTGTTACTATATACTTTATATATAGTAACCCCATATACAAACCATATCGTAAGCTCGTCAATCTCAATGAATGAATAATCCGCGCCAATAACCGACAGTAATCTGTAGGGTGGACAAACGAGAAATCAATGAAAGACGGCAAAGCTACACGTTGCAAAATCATCGTGACAGGATCGATCGTCTTTCCACGATCTTGACACTGTTTTACCTACAGTAGATTGCAATGTTTGCCAAAGCATAGTCACTGGTACCGCCCATGGACGGCCTTTACCGGGAGCGTCTAAAAAGTTCAAATAAAACGACTGCCACCATTGACATCGCGCAGGTAATTGGGAATTGATAGCTTTCTGAAAAAAAAAGAAATTGATACAGACCAGCTTAACGAGACCGATGGAACCGAAAGTACAAGGAGAGCCGAACAGGGTATATCCCAACGTGTACGATAGAGAAAGACGCTATACGCTATACGGGAATAAGAGCGAGAGGAACGAAGATAAACAGAAGGACCTTCTCGCCGAGAGGCATCAGCTGTGCCCACAGCTGTCAAGGATTCCGAATAATAAAGGCAGCCAATACCGAGGGGACTGAGAAGGGTGACGGAGGGTGGGACAGGGGTTGAGGGGACACATTGGCAGAGGGGTTGCTCGTGGTCTAAGGTAAAGTAAAATGGCGGCTGAGTACATGGATGACATAGCGGGTTAAAAGAGGGGTGGTAAGGGGTGAAGGGATCCCTTGGAGGTATTGTATTATATCGATTAGGCGAGTCTCGCCATCTTTTGCCTCGGCTCTGTGTTCCCGAGGGAATAAATAAAATGGCAGCCGGTCTCTACTGCCCCTTCCCCACCCCCATCACCATTCTCGGACGAGATGAGATCAGACCAGACGGGACACGGGAAGCTGGACCCAAAGCACCGTCGCCGTGTACCGGCAGAAACCAACATACTCGTATTCCCGATATCACGGACAGCCACCAGGGTCGTTCACAATGCTCCCCTATTTTGTTGCCGCTCGCCGATGGCCTCCCATGAAAACCTGCAATGAAATTCGAGGCCTCGAAACCTCCTCCGGCCCAGACGCAAAGCCAGCCCTTCTAACTGGGATACTTTGGCTGTGTGTACGACGGGTGTTGGGTCTCGGGATGGGTACGCCGAGCTCTTTGTTCCCGCGGCATTTTGCACGGACCGTAGAACCCATCGCGAACCCTTCTTTTATTTGGGATATATACATATACACGCACATACATTCAATATCTTCAATCATTTATTATTTCTAATGGAAATTTGTCATAGTGCACTTTGCGCCTACGTGTAATATACCCACGTGCATTGGGCAGTGCCTATGCACGGAGACCCGGATAAAAATTATCTTTGATTAATAAACCGGAAGTAACGTTCTCAGGATTGATCGAAATTTGATTTTTCAAAAGTAAAATCCCAAATTTCTGTTTCGAGATACAATCGAGAGGCGATCTCACCTTAGTATATACGTACACGTGAGAGACGTGACTAAAGTGTGAGGATCGGGTCGACACGTGGTACGTGTGACGGGTTGGTGAGTGACCTTGAATTCTGATGTGATATATATTTATTGGAAGGCAGTATAAGACGAACGTCTATTACGCAACTATACAAGCACAGTATACGTATACACAGGTAACACATGTGCCGCTAAGCTCGACAGATCTCAATAAAGGATTCCCAAGCGTCGCGTTGGGAAACTTATAAGCGTGACTTACGAGTGTGTATAACACGTACGTAGGAGCTCGTATGAGAAGTTCAAATGAGATTTCCGAATGACGTAATTTCAACGATCGTCGAACGTGTCGTTAATGAGAAGAAGAAGAAAAAAATGTATGAAGCTGAACGACTCTCCGATTTTTTCTCCAACAGTAGACCTAAGCCACGAGTAACCCGAAGCCTTCGCGTAACACTCGAAGAACGTAGAAACCCGTGAAAAGTGTCGAGGAAAGTTACGACGCGGGACGGAGCGACGAGAGTTCTCGTGTTAGATAAACGATATAGAGAGACACGTGGTCGACCTGGTATCACAGTGTGTCTGCAGCACGTGTCTGCCGAGTGGGTTTGAGGTATCACATAGCGAGTTAACCTGAGAGAAGAAGAGAGGAACGCATGCGCGCGAGGTCAGCCGATAGGAGGGAAGAAAGAGAGAGAAAATTGAAGAGAAGCAAAATAAGAAAACTGAGAAAAGGAGCAAAGTCCGTAATAAAAAAAATATTAAAAAACAAAGTCCCGAAAGAGCGCAACTTATGGCTTTTTCGAAACACGGATATATGTGGAACAGGAGTGCTAGGGTGTATCGCGCGTCGCGTGGCCCAGCGTAGGTCTTCGCTGGTACAGTAACGTTTCCAGCCATTATTACACATGTACCGGGTGGACTCTAGATCTTTCATCTGACCAAAGAAATTCTTCGGGTATCTTCGTACCCACGTGGATACCAGACGTTCGTGAAAGATCGTGATCGTGTAAATAAAAGGCGTAGAGAATATATATATCCCTACGCACCCAAGGTACAGTCTACTGGCGACTGTCGTTAGGGTCATTCATTCACAGTCATTCTCAGATAGACGTTTCAGACATATCCGCGATCATCTCGAGTTCTATTTGACGTAGCAAACTCTGCCTCGGATCAATCGACCCGCTTCTTAGATGCCTACAGGATTCACTACTGGCGATTGTCGTTAGGGTCATTGGATCACAGTCATTCTCGGATAGACGTTTTAGACCTATCCGCGATCATCTCGAGTTCTATTTGACGTAGCAAGCTCTGCCTCGGATCAAGATGCACTACTGGCCATTGTCGTTAGGGTCATTGGATCACAGTCATTCTTGGATCGACGTTTTAGACATACGATCATCTCGAGTTCTATTTGACTAAAGTCTCGAAACATTATAAAAGAAAGGTGCGCACCGCGGTACGATTTACGCTGACTCCAACAGGCATAGGGAAAATAACAAGGAGTGCGTAAACGCGCTGTATCCTCTACGACCAAGTGAGGTTAGCAGTGTCGCCGTAAGGCGTTATCAACGTTCAATTTCGCGATGCAGTAAAGCACATTGCACATTCATGAGGATCAAGCACTACTGTGAGTATCGAGATACCAACGAAGCGACTGAACGTACGAAAGCACGTCGTGTTGCATTTGCGCCTTGTCCTCGCGTGCTGCTCATTATTATCATTATCGGCGTCGTAACAGCCGAGTGGGTTTTTGCGCGTTATCGAAGGCGTCGACGCCAGAAAAACATACCTACCATAGGTCCCCGTTCTGGCAGATAAGAACGCGCGCGATAAAGCGACGGCGTCGTAGCAGACCGTGAAAAAGCGTTGTGGCATACGAGAAGCCGTGGGCGTCGCGCTAAATCGTCCGAGCGAGGAGGAACGAGAAATCGTCATTTCGAATTTCCCGTCAGGCGTTTTCAAACGCACGAGATCGCTCGTTGCCGTCCTGTTAGGTTGGATGACAGTTGGACAAAAAAATTCGCCAGCATCGGCGATGAGAAAAAAATTTTTTTTAATGTTCATCCCAGGGTTGACCGAAAAGGTCGCCGGGGGTAATTTAATTCCAAGTTAAATCGAGCGCAGGAAATGTTTGACGTTGTGGCCACCCTTGAGAATCCTCGGTCTGTAGGCTACAGTCAAATTGAATTAATTATACGTGCACGCAATGAGGTTGTCCTTTGGAGCTACCCCCAATCTCCACCCTATGTGCGTTAGCGATGGTTACCGCTGGCGCCGCCACCATTGCCGCCTTCGCGACCACCCGACAACCCCTCGTCATCCCCGTGGTAGCCAAACCCAATTGGTAGTATCCACGCAACACGCACACGT
Source organism: Syrista parreyssii (assembly GCA_030142615.1). Taxonomy (NCBI): domain Eukaryota; kingdom Metazoa; phylum Arthropoda; class Insecta; order Hymenoptera; family Cephidae; genus Syrista; species Syrista parreyssii. Next base: position 105,100 of record JARQTG010000211.1, read on the forward strand.
AGTGCCAGAGAGGTAGACGAATGTTGCGTTTATTGATCATGCAGGGTGGTGGGTAGGGGAGGGTGGCGAGAGGGAGGGCAAGTATATATATAACTATGAGAGAGCGAGAGAGAGATATATATATCCAAGAAAGGAGCAGCAAGGGTGACAAAGAAAATCAACCCTCGCGTCCAACGACACTCGTGTACCCAGGACCTATGTTTGACCTACCTAGTGAATCACCCTCAAGTATTTGAGAGACCTCGAAGAATGAATCAGGGTTGAGAGGAAACAGTGAGGTTGGCACGTCTCCGTGTGGTGATTAGGATCGAGGGATTTTGGATCCAGCGACTAACTATCGAAAGCACATGAGGTTAATTAGGAAGTAAAAAAGTGGGAGGTTACCGCTACCTATGGAGGTCACGGCTATACACGGTGTACAATAAAACTCGTCACGTTCTCGTACTGAGCGTCACGTGAAACCTTGTGTCCGATATGTGGATTAGACTTCAAGCTTTTTTCCTTACCCGCGGTGTCCGTCGCGAGGCACGCATATATGTATGACAAAACCTTGTACTCGATATTTGGGTTGGACTAGCTTTTTTTTTCTATCGCTTAAGGTACGCGAGCATTGATACGTTCTTGATCGAATGAATTCGTTGAATTCAAGTAGCAGCCTACGAATGTCCATTTCGCGTCCACTTAGAACGTTAGGAGTGACCGTTTCTCTCGCGTCCCAAAGATACGTGCAGACGGGTGGGCCGGGTCTAGGACTCTTGGGAAATGATGAAAAATACGAATACGTGCTCGTTGACGCACGTACGTCTAGTTGGAGACACGTGACAAGACACAGTAGACGGTATGATCGATTAAATGAAAATTATACGTTTGATTAATTTTGTGAACGGGGAGAGAAAAGAAAATTGAAAAAAAAAAAGGAAAAGATTGGTAGATGCTGCGCCAATGGTTTCCATGGGAACCTAACCTGTATGGACCTAAACGAGGCAAGCACGAGTGCTATAAGCTACCCCCCACCCCCCGCCCCTTTCTCTCCCCCGCCGCCAGAATCGCGAAGGGTGATGAGAATTTTAAGGGATGAAGTGTGTGAGAGGGAGAGAAAGAGTGGAGAATCGGGTAGAAGGAGACTTCAGGGTCGGCTCAACGATGTCAGGTCATTTTGTCCCACGTCAAAAAGGATATGGAAGTACGGCGTAAAGGCTGCAACGAAAAATTTTTAAACGATGGATTACGAAATTTTCATTTGAATGACAAACTTCCGTAAAGTTATCGACAAATCGGTTGACTGCTTTGCAAACGTAAGAAAAAGTGCCGTGAGACGTAGATGGGGTAGTACGTAAGAAAAAAAAATGTCCAGCAACCTCCAAGATACGGATAAATATTTTATGAAGAACCACCCTCTTCTTGGATAACATCGATATACTCCGTGTTGGACACGCTTGTTTTATTCATGGTGGGGGTGCAAGGGGTGGGTTTAGTCTTGTCGTAACGCGGTTTAGGCCCATCCAAAGGTTCTCCTGGCTTGAGACTGTATAATAATAATATCGAGAAGAAAGAAGAATGAAGACCCAAGAAAAATGGCAGGGGTCGTAATTCGTGGCTTGCGACAAAATTGAGACTCGCGTAACACCTGCCCCCGCGAGACGCGCGTAAAGAGAAGAAACGGCCGTAGCAAGGTAGTCAAAGTTCCCGCAGGTTCATCAACGCCCCATATAGCGTCGTGGTAGAAGCGACCAAGTCGCATCTGCCGTGACAGATGCATGTCGCAACAGATGCTACGTGACCGCAACCACGTTGAAACGGCCAACCCTTAAAACTCGGGTGCACTCATTATCGTAAGCACCTGACCTACGTCAACGTACGAGAAACTCTACGTCAACTTGCAGGCGACTGTGCACGATGCCTACTGACAGTAGGAACCGGTGACAAGTGCTGACATCTTTAACGATAGGATGTTACCAGACCGATGACGTCACATCCTGGATAAAAACATAATATATGTAGTCAGCGATGAATCACGTGAACAAGGGGTACTTTTGAGAAATCTTAAGAAAAAAAAAGAAAGAGAATTACCCCACAGGATTCGATGGAGTAACAGTAGAAAGTTAACCCTGGTCAGCCAAAAGGGGTTGTAAGGCCCTCCAAAGACTGACTGTTACGTACGAAGGGATGATGTTTGCGAAACTCCGTCCTAAACTCTGTATCCGGTACGTGAGAAATAAAGCATGGCTGTTCGGTAGGCCAGGGGGGTGAGCGTGGGGGATTGTACTGGAATTCAGTGATGGCGCACAAAGACAGCCCAGCGGCTCTAATGCGTCGCGAACGAAGAAAGAAAGAGAAAAGAAAGAGGGTGAGAGGACGGCACAATACTATGGGAACGACGGGTGGATGTGTACAGGTCGGTGGTCGAAGAGCGACTGAGGTAGACAAAGACAGACCGAGAGAAGAAGTCGGCAGTATACACAGAGAAAGTGTGACGTATACCAAGAAGAAGTATAACCTAAAAAATATATATATACACACGTATAAAGATAGCTGTAGCCAAGTCCCAGGATGCTCGTAGGCCTATGATGCCAACGCGCCACATGCAACGTAGAGGCCGAAGCCGATGAAATGAGTTTTGTTGCACGAGACGGCATTTTTGTCTCCCACGAGAAAGGGAGAGCAAGCAAGCATACAACGGAGGACGGTTGGAGGCAAGTGTGGGTAAAGTTACTGTAAGCAGTGTGCGAGTCAAAGAGGGCCGTGAAGTCCCAGGCCTGCCGTAACTCCGTAGCCGAGGCCTTACGGCCCTTCTTCGGGCAGGGTTGTTGGTCGGTCGGTTGGCAGGACTGCGCCGAAGCTACGAGAAAGATCGTAGTAGCTTCCAGTCGAAGAAGACTCTTTCTGTGTTGTATATGCTGCATCCCACCCGTGGTTTCCGCCGGCCTTGGAGCCACTGAACCACTCAGTGGTTCAACGCTTCTGCGTCGCCGTGATTCTCAACCAGAGGCGCCACGGTCGTGGCGTCTTGGCGCAATAGGATTTTCACTACGCATGTAGTCGAATCACAATTTTTCGAATAGGCGATAAATTAGCGCGGTCGATCAACACCTCGAAGTTTAAAATATTGCTTTGCGATTGACCAAGAAAATTTTAGGGGATAAGAAAGAAAAAAAGCGAATTGGCCTTTGGGTGCATCACGTTCCTTCGCGTGATTAAAAATTTAGGTGCGCATGCGCAGTTTCGTTACACCCTTAAAATTCGAGTCACGTCCCATGCCCTCTTCCGCTCTCGCCTTGGTTAGGACGTTGTCGTCGTCCTGCTGCTTTCTACCCAATTTTCCACTGCTATGTATCGACGTCCTTGTTTTTTCACTTTTTTCTTTTCCTTTGCCTCTCTTTTTATCGACTTCCCGTTCCTTCCTGAACGTGCATTATTATGTTACACCCGAGTCATTCGTCGACAGGAAGCCTTGAATACAGAATCCCCATCGAATGGAGCACGTCTCGAAAATTTAAATCAGTATACATAAGTGATACAGGACGATTCAAAAAGTTCAGTCCGGGCACATAAATGCGTATAAAAACCAATTTTTTTTCTCTTAAAACGCAGCAATGAAAAAAAAAACCAACAATACGTCTATTTTACTCCCCGTACGCGCGTCCCGTTATACGCATACCTAGAGCGTCACTTTAAAAACCCATAACGTCCTGCGTCGCCCACGTAAACCAAAATTTCATGAGTTTACACAAAAATTACTCCAAAGCTGCCAAGGAATAAGGAACGAGTATCTCTCGCACGTGCGTTAACTTTGAAACGTCCAATACTAATAAAAGGAAGGACGTATATGCGCGCATACGGATATCTATATAGGAAAGGTCAGTGTGTCCATGCAATGTCCCGGTGCATTCTGGTACCCGGCGCGAGCAACGGTCCCGATTTAACGACAGGAGTAGCAGAACGTGTTCGCGTGATTTAATTAAGTCTCTCAAAGCAAAATGGCGTCGTTTCACGTTATGGTACCCTTGGCGAAGTACAGACGACAGGTAGGTAGAGATAGGTATACAGCTATATATATCAGTCAGGTAGGCAGGAAGGCAGATACCCAGCAGAACATTAATAGTTAATAGAAGAAACCAGAGTAGGGATCCTTTCATCCCCTTTCGACAGTGGCAGGTATAGTAAAGACAACCCGCCAGAGTAAAGTGGCCTGGCAGCAGAAGAATTTCTTGAATTTTACAAGACGCAAATGGACGATAGGTCTAAGGCCCTGGCGGTGAAGATGCACCGGCAGTTTAGCGCCAGAGGTAATCCAATAGACAACAGTGACGCAGCCTCCGTGGCCTCTGACAGCCAAGAGCGCCCCGAGAAAATCAAACGGAACGAGATATATGTTGTACCTATTGGCAATGTACGTGCAGAGGGTTAGTGTTAAGTCCAGGAACGTAGGGGCACAATTCAGGGGTCTTGGATCAGGTAGTGAAACGTACCGTTCCGTAAGGATCTTAAAAGACCCTAACCTCTCTGTAAGGCCACCTCGAGAAAGAAACGTGAGAATATTCAAGAGCATTAAAGATAACGTCGAAGATAACGTGTGAAATTACGGGGCGAAGATCAAAAAGATCATTGACGGAGTTTACACCCCTTAGACACGTGGACCAACCCTTATTTGAGATTGCGAAAAATTTTCGTTCCGTACTGATCCCAATGGCTGAGGAATGATTAAGGGTGGGTTCAAACAGTAAATACCTCGAGGGATGAACCTAGTTAGGGGATGCCGGCAGTGCGCGTGTGCACAGTGTATTTGAGAAAGATGGCCGTAGGCTAAGTAAAAAGAAAGGAAAGAGGGAGAAAAAGCAAGAAAAGACAAAGAGAGTTCAGAGAGGCTGACGACTCTCTTGAAAACGAGACTCGAAGCCACGGCAGACACAAATAAATTGCAAAAACTTAATAATAGAGCACGGGCCCCGCTCTGCTGTGGCGGAGTGTAACGCGTCTTTGTCTCAAGGCGAGCGGGTCGCGCTCGTCCGTATTGCCGGTCTGGACAAAGGGACGAAACGAGTGAGTGAGAGAGAGATAGGCAGACCCAAGCTATAGAAAACGACCCGACAGTACCGCCTGGATCATCGTTCACCGGGGTTGAGAGTCACTGAGTCTCATTCAAGTTTACAAGTCTGATGGTAGATCATCCCTTGGGATCATTCCCGAGGCATGCAGCGTACCCTAAACCAGCGCGTAATCCCCAAGTCCCATGGACCCTTCAGCCTGATCTTGCTCTCGGACTTGGACACCTGAAGTTACGTAGTACATTTTGGCAGCGATCCAACTAGGCGAACCAAGATGGATAATTATGGGTGTGCACTCCCACCTCGTACGAAGACAAGTAAATCTCCCATCTCCCAATGGGGATGTTCCTGTACGTGACGTCAGAGGGTTTGCCATCCAGTCCACTTGCGATTTTCTGTTCCAATCTACACGTACAGGTATAGGCTACGACAAATAACACTTGGACGTCCTTGAACCGGATGGCTATGGCTCATGTAAATCCTCGGTCCAGAAGTCTGCTGGGTGAATCCGTTACTTTTGAATTCACGCTGCACTAGCAGTCGTGGTAGCTCGATGTGAGACGATGCATTTGTTTTAGTCAACAGGTCATTTTTACGGAAATATAATTTGTTGCATCAAAAACTTTTTTGCAATTAGCACGCGTCGCTGTAAGTGACGATAATTAGACGATTCGTCGTGCCGGTTAGTGCATTTATGTACGGACGGCTGAGAATACGATAGATGGCGTGACGATACCGTCGCAACTTTATTAGCGAGTCAGTTAGTATAACGTATCGGGGTTATCAGTGCGGTTTTTCTAATTGAAAAAAAAAACAACCACGAGGTGGCGCTGCAATCAAATATTTTTGCACACGGCAGACGAACGTCTAAATAGTTGAAGGTAATGGCGATATAACGTAGGCTATAGATAGGCGAAAAAAATGTTATTCCACAAATAATCAAAGGGTAAAACAAAAGTGACATCTCGAATTGTCCCGACGGACAATCGACGCCTATCGGGACTTCGGCCGGTAAGCGTGACAATTGCAGTCCGCGCATGTGCAGCGCGCGCCACGCAATACGCAGCGCGAAGGACGCGTATAAAATTAAGGCGGGAGATGGAAACCGGCCGGATGCCCGCCGGACTGGCCTGGCTAGAAAGAAGCGGCCAAGCACTGGTAGACAGTCTTGAATCTTGACCTAGGATACGCACTGGCGAGCGCGCCAGCCAGCCAGACGCACCGTCGCTCAAACATATTCAGACTTAACCTCTCACTATCATCGACCTCGGGAAAGTATGAACTGGTGTCGGTGCCCTTGGCTGCGTACTGGTCCCCACGTGTACGTGCACAAACGTCAAACGCACGTGGGTGCCACGTGTGGGTATGAGAGGAGTCTGCAAAAGGGACGGAGAGGAACGAGCGTTTGAAAAATTCGTTACGTTTCCCGCCACAGCTTTTACGTCACGGACAGTGGACTCCGGGCGTCCAGTAAAACCGGAAGTGTCGATCTCTGACCCATTAGGGACTTGACGTTACGATGTAACCTAGCGTCCACTTTCTGACGAGCCAAATGTTTATGACTATTACTTTGTTACTCGATAAGCTATCGTGGACATGTCCTGGGACATCTTGATAAGATATCCGGACATTGTTTTCGCACGTGTAAATTTTCGCGCTGTATTTAAACACGACAAAAATAAAGATGGCAGAACATGACGATCGTGGCGTCAACGGATTCTGTGCTTTAAACATTATTTTAATACGAATCTTTGTTACAGGCAATACTGCAGCCTTTATTCTTCGTGACGAACACGCGTTACTCCCAGTGGTGAATGAAGAGACTTCCGTTGTGTCGCACGATTTAAGTGCCTCTGCAATCTGAATCCCTTTCAAGGGTGGCGAGGGGTGGCTTGCAAGTAGAGAAGGAAGTTATACGATCAATACGTAGTGGGAGCTTGATTCGGCCTTTGGAATATTCGAATAGACTATATATAAATATATACATACATTGCTTGCTCCTGGGTGCTGCTGCTGGATGCTATGCAAAGATTGTACTACGAGGGAAATCTCATCTCTCACATCGATACAAGTATCGATGGTAACCAGCGAGAATAATTAATTTCGACAAAAAGAAAATTCAAATTTCACGACCAGGACCTAGCCCAACGAATTAACAGCAAACTATAGTAACACGTGCTCGTTGATTAATATAATTTGACAATAACACAATCTTATCAGCTTATCGACACGTACCAATCGTACGCAGCAGATAACAGTCACTCAATGACGAACGCGTACAAGATATAAGGCAAAGTGGCCAAAAAGCCACAAGACACAAAAAGAAACGAGAGAGAAAAAGAGACAAAAAAGAAAGACACGTAAAATATTTCAAAAAAAGGTAGGAAAAAAATATTCAAAAACCGCTCTAAACTATTGATTCAAAACGATTATGTAATCCGCGGAATTTGAGAGTACTTTTTTTGAAAAAAAAAAAGAATAAAAAACCCTCTTTGGTAGCTACAAAACATCTGCCAGACAGGGTGAAGGGAGGAGCGCGTTTTATCCAGTGACTCTCAACCCCTCCGTCAACAAACCGCCACCGTATACTACCGTCATACGTTTTATACGACTGTATATATATACACAGTCGCTTTCACCCGAAGTGGTTATCGAATTTCCTGGCCATGAGAACGGAAAGGCTACCCGACGGATCGGCAGCTGCTAGCCTCTTTCCCTCAGTCCCTTTCACCCTGTACCTAACCTCTCACGAATTCTTTCTCATGGTGCACCAACAAAGGGATCACGGAACCACCAGCTATCGCAGACCCAATCCACACTTCACTCAGCTCCCGCTTCCCCTTAAGCGGAAATCCCGTTAAAAAAAAATGTGGTCCAAATTAAAAAATTCGTATTTCCTGCCAAAACAGCAAAAAAAAAAGTCTCCAATCACCAGACAAATCCTCGCTAGTTACGTCGAACAGACTGTCGCCCGTCACGAGTCAATTGTTTAACCTCGCCACTGAGGGACGCGCATATACGTATATACATACATATATACACGCGCCATACTGTGCGCTCTTACGACGAACGTACTATGGCCCCAGCCGAAGATGTGTCTCGCATAGAGAGGAAGAGAGGTCGCTGACGTTCTGCGTCGGAGAAGTCGGTGTTCGCGGAATCGCAATAGCGACACTTGACATTGTCGCCGTACGTGAAAGCATAATTGACCAAGTATACAGAGAGACAGAGACAACGGGAGGCAAGAAATCCAGTTGAAAATTCAGTTCTTCGTACAGAGCGAGACTCATGCACGCTATTGCTCCGGGATGAATGAACCAAACCCAACCAAGAAACCCAAAAGACGGTAGACGCGCGAGCGACCCAAACGACGTCGTCGGAAACATCTTCCTCGGCCATGATGAGCGACCGTGTCTTTTCTTAGCAGGAAACACTGAATTTCGCGGCTGATTCTGCGGTCAACGGGGCTTCCATCCACATGTCGATCTCCATTCCGCGTAGCGTCCAAAAACCGGAAACTCAAGCGGGACTGCAATACCGAACGCTTCATGCCGAGTAAAAGGTGGTATCGTTTACTCTTTGTTCGCCATCACTGTCTCGCTCTCTCATCGCACCCTCCCTTACACAGTGCAGAGAGTGACCATACGCAAACGACAAAACCGGAATAGTCGAGGTTGTAAGGTTTTTCCTGGATTCCGGAAAGATCGTGTTACGTGGGTCTTAAGCGGGTGGAGGAGAAGAGAAGGAGGGGTGTCCACTGACAAACGTGAAAGAACCACTTTTTTTTCACATCCGGAAGTGACGTAGACATCTGCCTGCCAAATGCCAGGTGTAGCGTATGGGGTATACCAGGGGTTGGTATACCCCTTACCACTATCCCACGTCGACAAGAGGGAAAATGCTACTGGCTGGCGCTACTTGAAAACTCGCCCAAATATTATTACTCAGACGTATCTTGTTTGGCCACTTATAGCTGGCTGCAAGTGGTGCCACCGAAGGGACGACAAAAATTAGTAATAAAGTAACCACACGGTTGTACGAGCCAACTGACGGTGACGGTAGTCGTTGTGGTGTCGGTGAGGGTGGTGATGGTGGTGGTGGCGGTGGTGGTGATGATGAAGATGATGATGATGATGCTGGTGGTGGTAGCAACCACCCACGCGGATTCTCACACATGTAAATGTGTTTACAACGACCCACCAATACGTTTGGAGATTACGAGCAGCGTTAGGCGAGACGGCATCTCTTTCCCTGAGTCCTGGTGCTTTTCCAAGAGGTACCATACCGTGGAGTAGGTGGAGAAAGGGGGGGGGGGGGGTGGAGAGAGGGGAGACCGAGTACAAGAGAGACGGGCGAGTGAATCGCGTAGGAGTGGGAAAAGAACAAAAAAGAGAAAGAGCGGAGAACCACGCCGCATGAGGTACGGATGGTAAATTCGTGCGTCTGAGGAAATCGTCGAGAGGAACGATAGTGGCGACATCTTTACAACTTGTCTCTCAATAATGAATGAATGAAAGAGAAATGAAATAAAAGACAAATAAATAAAGTTCATACGACCAAGAGATGACGCGACTCGTTATTGTACCCTGTGCCCGTTGGCTCCTTGGAGAAATTTGTCTTGTGTCTTCCTCGCGGCCGATTTGAAATTCCCGTCCGTATCTCGTTGCCATTCTTATTTTCACCTCTTATATAACGGACGACCAATCGTTTCCAAAGTAACGTCATCGTCGAGCGTCGCGTCCAACGCGTCTGGCGACAGAGGCGCTCATTACAACTTCCGGTACGAGAGAAAGAGAGAGACTCTCAACAAATAGCCACATCCTCATAATGAAAGAGCGCATCCATCTCGTTAGGAGTCGTTACAGGTCACCCGGGAGCCGATCGCGGTTTCCGGTCGAAGATTCGCGAGTCCCAAGCATTCACGATTATTGGCGATCGGGCAAGACCTCGCGACACGTCTGAACGACGTACGAATGTACAAGTAATTAAAACGACAGGTAAGTATTGGAAAAATTATAAAGAGATCTTGTAAGCAATTACGACAGCGTCCAAAAATAAATAATTCACAAGAGAGATCAATGGCACCGGTAACTAATTACAGGTTATTACCGACTCGCGATTGACATCGATTGTAGCAATACAAACGTCCAGATAAAAGTAAACGAATTAAGACTCGCGACTCTCATTTCACGTACAGCAACGATTCATCGCGCCACAGACTACACAGTACAAAGTAAATCAGCTACGAAACAACTGCTCGTCGAACCCCAAGCGTCAAAAGTTCATCTAGCGGCAAATCCGCGTACCAATTGAGTCGTTGCCTTAAAGGATGCGGGGAATTAGAAAATTCAAGTAAACGGCATACAAAACGATTAAGAACCTTCAAGTTCAGTCAAGAAAAATTGTTTCCTTACATTTTCCAATAAATAACCACCCGAGCACGCGTTAAGCAAAAGAAATTCAGTCAGTCGCAACACCGATGAGAATTCGTGCAACGGACTTCGTTTCCACATCTAACACCGTGGGTTCTAATATTAGAGGGTCAATATTAGTAGAAAGGTTAGTACTATTCACGTGGTCCACGAGCACATGGTTTCCTGTCGTTACAACGTGCTGCATTTCCCTACCCCCCTTTACTCCCTCACTCCCTCTCTTTCTCTCCTAACCTCTCCAAAGTTTTAAAGCCCTATCTTATGCCTTTCATCATCATGCTTTTTAATTTCTCTCTGCAGAGTGGAACCTTCCCGGCGTTATGGAAGTTTTCCATCATAAAGCCTTTACCTAAGGTGCGTCATCCAATGTCGTGTTCCGATTTCCGTCCCATCTCCTTACTTTGTGCAATATCGAAAGTATTAGAACGGATTGTATTCAACCAGATCACGCTGTTCCTTCAAACGCATAGTCTGCTCTGCCCACGACAGACCGGTTTTCGGGAGGGGTCGGGGACTCAGACCGCTGTACTGAGGCTTGTAGATGACATTCGTCAAGGAGTTGATGACCGCATGATCACAATTGCAGTATTTTTAGATTTCACCAAAGCCTTTGACTGTGTTGACCAATTGCTTTTGCTTCAAAAGCTTCGTGATCTGCGGTTCTCGCCCGAAGTGCTTAAATGGATTCACTCATACCTTCGCGGTCGTGTACAAGCGGTCGGTGGAACCGGGGGAGGCTCATCCGAATGACTGTATACGCGATCTGGTGTTCCTCAGGGCAGCGTACTTGGCTCCCTCCTCTTTTCACTGTTCATAAACGATCTTCCACTGTGTCTATCATATTGTTCTCACCTACTTTATGCTGATGATACGGTAGTCTATCTGAAGTGTCCGCCGTCCGAGATTGAGATGCATATGTCCTTGCTTAACAGGGACATTGAAAGAATAGCGCAGTGGTGTGTTGTGAACAAGCTACGATTAAACAGAAACAAGACCAAAGCAATGATTTTTAGCAGTTCAAAATACATCAATAAGATATGTCTGACTGCCCCTTCAGTACTCGTGCTTGAAGGAACTGCAATTGAAATAGTTCCATGGTTTAAGTATCTTGGAGTTATTCTGGATAGCACGCTATCATGGTCACAGCACGTGTCTCACGTAAGGAAGCAATCGTCCGGAGCATTGTATAGAATCCGCATGAATGACAGCAATCTGAATCTAGCTATTAAACGTCGCCTGGTCACTGCCCTAGTCTTCCCGTTCATCGATTATTGTGCAGCAGTATTTACGAACATGTCCGGAGAACTGGAGCAGAGTTTATTGGTAGCGCTAAACAGCTGCGTACGCTTTTTGTTACGGGTACCTAGAAATTGCAGTATATCGCACCATAGACGTAGTTGCGGCTGGCTTAAACCGTGCAATCGAAGCCTACAGCTTATAGGGTGTGCTTTTTATAAAATACTATGTCTGGGTCAATCGAGTCTTTTCGGCGACCAGTTGCGACTTCGTACGAACCTCGTTCTCCGTCGAGACCCATCTCGTACTGATACGCTTCGCGTTCCTGCTGCACGCACAACCACATTTCAGAAATCTTTTCTGATCTCTGGTATTCACTTCTGGAATTCCCTACCGCCGGAAGTAACATCTGCTGCAACTCTATCCGAGTTTCGCAGACACTGTTACTTGCACTTAATGGCAAAGGAGGAACGTGAAGCGAATCCTATAGAAAATGCTTAAGCATCTGACTGGCATGTAATTGCTGAATCTGTGAAAACCTCTGTGCTTTCTTAATCTTAATTTAAGCCACACTATTACGTATTTCTGTTATTTTAAATATCTTTTATCGTAAAACTACTCACTGTAAAAAAGGAAAACTTTTGTGTATAATTAACCTGCCTGTGGCCCTTAAGGAGCCTTGCTCCAGGGTCAAATGAATGATTTCCTCTGTCTCTCTCTTCTTGATACTTACGCCAGTATCTGTCCTTCGCTCCTGTCCCTCGAGTCTCTCTAATCCTACTAGACACTTTCTCTGTCACTCACAGTGACATTACGAAATCGAATAAACTCAGCCTGATATTATTATTATTGCAGAGTGCGACGCATCGTAGAGTGACGTCACGGCAATCCATCCTAATCCTTCACAATCAGTATGCCATGCGCAGCCAGGGACACGAGAGTCCTGCACGCGTTTCTATGTAACGTTTGTACCATTTCGAGCCAGCCCGAAATTACAACGGCCGGCACAACGTCGCGAACGACACGTGGCGTCTCCATGCTGTAAAGAGACGCGCGTAATATTTCCTTCGCATTGTTATTATTATTCGTTAAAATATCCCTATCAAAAGGATAATCTTGTCGCTGGATTTATCCGATCTGTCGTAGCTATCGCGTATAACCCCGTGTTACAACAGTCGTCAATTGAACGAATCACAAAGTCACGAGCTGACGCTCATACCTGGCTATCGTGCGCGAGCCTGACTTCAACGAGTCAGGATGCCCCATTAGCCTTGTGCCAATATTAATATCTATTGCCCAATTGTGAATGTGCGTTCTTACGAGTCCACGTGTGTGTCCACAAGGAGCGTTGAAAAGGGGAAAAAAAAAAAAAGTCACGAAGGAACATTAGGGAACGTATATGTATGTCACCCGAGACACTCTTCCTTTCGCAATAAATGAACTTTCCTTCTGGTTACCGTGTGTCTATGTTAATTGATACGCGTTTACGAATTTTGCTTGTTTACCCGGTCAACGTGAACGAGGCTGTACGAGGACTTGAGAAATTACAGCAAAAATTTCGCCTACGGACACTGCGAGCTTCATTTATTCACGTGAAAATTGCATTGGCCTGCGGAATTGTATGGGTCTGATCAGATATCGCAAGAATTCTTGCGAACAGAGCCAAATGGGACGAAGCTACGAAAAGATGGAATCTTCTGGAACAGAACGGTGGCGGCGGCTTCTCGTGGTTGTGTGTGTCTGTGTATAGATACACATGCGTGGATGTACAGATTGGTGCAGCCACCAGGAGCATCTCTATGAGAACGTTAGACGTTTTATTTTCTCCGTCGAGGGTTAAGACCTTCGTGAAACCAGCCCAGGAGGAGTGACGCTTCGATATTGCGTCATAGGCAGTCGGCGCCATTGCCATGGGAGAGAGGCGGGGAAAGAATAAAATAAAGTGGAAAATAACGAAAAAGAAAAAGGAACTAGTTGGGGGAAGGTGGTGTTAGGGGGGGAAGGGGACTTCCGGTGTCTACCTCATATGGTCCTGGGTTGATAATGGCGATTATCACTTTTGGGTTTCCTGCGTAGTCGCCTTAACGTTTCATTTCGAGCGACTCTTTACTTGCAATGTTTGTATACAACATTTTCTTTTGTAAGATGGAAGGAAAGGAGCTTGATGTAATTCTAGGTAAAGGCTAGGGAAAGGCAAAAGATTACGGTTTGTGGAAGTCGATAAATCAATATCTCTTACCGTATTAAAATATTCATGTGAATAGGACGCGCTCGCAACGGACGATGGTCGTTGAGGATTTTCGCGGAACTCGCACGAGCGACGCGACGCGCGCCTCGTGTCAAGGTTAGGAAAGTCGTGGAGCGACACGTATTGAAAACAATGCTGATTTAAGTTGAGCGCGAGAAAAATGTATACGCATTTATAGAACGAGTCAGTGATTTGCAACGAGCGTCAGATATTCTAGTAGATCATTAAACCTATACGTAAAAGTGCATTCGCATTGGACGACGATCAACGAGAAGAATCTCGTTGCTGTTTCGTATGGTGTGTAATTAATGTCAAAGTAAAATCTAAACGAAAAAACTATGCGTCAGCCGTTAAGCAGTTACCCTGACACACGTATTGTGTTTGAGTGACAAAGAATCCCAGTTACGTCAAATAACACGACGGTCAACAACCGGAATCAAAATGGCTTTAAAAAGGGTCACGGGATACGACTACGATTAACGTAGTCTGCCCATAGGCGTAACGTCGTAATAGAGTATTCGAAAAATTGTTCGAAAAAGATATGATAAAGTTATTGCGTTATTCGCGACGGAAATTTCACTTGTGATATTTATATATTCTAGGTTAGGTTATGCCAGACTGTCACTGTATCTGAGTACAGCAGTCTTACCTTGTCGGCCAACGATCTCAGCCACGTGCTCGCTGCTCGGCACTGGAACGCACTCGGTCATGTTTTGGCTTTTCTTAGACCTCGCTTCCTCAAAGACGCTAGCCGGGGTGGCCTGAAGTGGATCGGAATCATTTGCCGATCCAGTTCCTGTGCCAGTTCCAGCAGAAGGGCATCCTGCGCTGCCTTCAAATCCGATCATAGACAACTCAAAGGCCAACTGCAGGGCGCGTTGTTCCTCGAGAGAACCGGCACCACCGCCTGCTGCACCACGATCCATTTCGCTGAATAAACTCGACGGCATACTCGTCGGCATCCTGATCTATTAGCGTCTGAGGGTGGAACAGACAGTATTCACTTTTACAATTTAATCGATAAATTTCAATAGTTAATTTCTCTTTTGTTTCGATTAAGCCTTACTGTCTTTTGTATCTTCTGCACTTTTGTATACACTTTATTAATTACGCGTCGTTCTTTGTCCCTTTCTCTCTCTCTCTCTCTTTCTCTTTCTTTCTCTCTCTCTCTCTCTCACACTTGTACCTGACACTCCTTATTCACGCGAGAGACGTGCCACGAGGATTAGGCGTTTTCTTGCGTCGTCGGGAACAGTTGACGATTTTGACGACGACGAGAATCACGACGTAAAAAGACGCAGAACGCTGCCGATTAACGACACCCGCTCTTTTCTTACCAACAATTTTGGTTAAACGTTTCTTTGTTTTTCTTGTATACCGCGCGCTTCTTTACCGACGCAGGCAAAGTATACAAAGGTTATACACTGTACAAAAATAAATTATAAACGTTCCTCGTGTTTCTTCCTTTTCGAATATTCGAATTTTCGTTACACGCTCGTCACTACACGTGAGTACGATTATACATATACATATATACAGTGGTATATATACATATATATGTATCTACGTATTTTATGTGTATTACGAACCAATGTCCGTAATGTATTATTTATCCCGTCAGCAGGTAAAATCCTCACTCAATCTCCTTTCCTATCTCAACGACTTTTGCCACAGGACTCCCTTCCGTTATCTCCTTGTCTTAGATTTTCTCTCCCGTCCTGATTTTACTCTCTTCTCCGTTTGAAATTCCCGGCTGTCTATTCTCTATCTCCCTCTCTCTCTCTCTCTCTCTCTCTCCCTCTCACAGTATTTTCTCGAACGACGTTAAACGTTATAAAACGCGTTTCTCGTTGACGTCCTTCACCGGTATTCTCTTGTACATCGATCAGTTATTACTCGTGCTCGGTTAGTATTATTATAGCGAAGGGCGAGAATGCTGATGGTGATCACGTTGGCGTCACCGACCGACTGAAGTCCGAGCGTCGCGGCGGTTAACAGGCAAAGCTCAAGGCAGGCGCGTACGACTACCCACTCGAATATGCCACTGCGACTGACTGCGACGAACTGCGACTGCGGAGCAGGCGGCACTGCCGCCATGTGCCAGACGCCGGGTTTACGGTGCTCCTATTGGTCGGGATAGTCACGTGGTACCGGGACCACCCCTCCCCACCATCATACCGGCTACCCAGCGAGCCACGTACCTTCTTTCGCATTCACGGCGCCCTGTTCTGTGCTCGCCTGGCTCGCCAACCCCCGGGATACATTTTTTTTCATAGAAAATTCTCCTACTCTTCGCTTATGCTTTTCGCTCGTCCTCCTTCTCATCCTCCTGTTCAATGGTGATATTACTCCGTTAGGTAGATTCCGTCTCCTCCTCGTCTCTCACTAATAGCAATAATTTCTTTGTTCTCTTCTGATTTTTTCTCATGCATAGTCCATCTTGTAAACCGGAGACGAATTCTTATGAAATATCATGGATCTCGTGTGTGGTTGATGCCGGTTATATTTTTATATCATGGTGGTGATGAGAGTGTTTTATCTTGTTACTGATAACTATGTGATTTTTGTATAGAACGAGTATTATGTCTCTGATATCTTTTCTGAAATCTTGGAGTTAAGTGTTACTGGATATAGAAATGAAAGATCCGATCGTCTCTCGTTATTCTCTCTGATTTACGTAGCTGAAAAAGTTTGAGATGAAAACGAACCGGTGGTTTATGGTTGCCAGGACGAAAAACTGGTTCCCTGGTGTTGGAGGGTCCTTCAGGAAATTTTGTGAGACCCAGAAATATTTCTCTGTATGGAGCATTGTCGATTCTTCTTTTTTTTTCCTTAGTTCTTTGAATTCTAATATTTTCAAGGCCGCCGTCTGTTAATACCGACGAATTGACTGAGTGGACGGTTTTTTTTTTTTTAAATAACAGCTGACTATGAGCGTTAAACTGCAAAGACATACTGAGAATTTTATGGGAGCCTTGTGAACTAAACTTTATGGTGATTCCTCAACGGACAATCAGTCATTGAACGTGGCAGAGATAAGAATACAGAAATGAACCAGCAATAAGGTCCAGAAGGAGTCAGAAGCGTGTCGCAGCATCTCCGTGACACCACCCATTGGTTACTCGTATTAAAATTTATTCCCCAAGGAATTAATTCTTGACGCAAGATCGTCAGTAGCCACAATGACATTTCAAGTAAAACCTCCAACCAACATGATCATGGAATCCGATACCGACATAGGATTTACGGTGGTTAGTTATATAGACCATAAGACTACTATAGTCAGTTTAAAAGACTGAAATCATCTCGTTCGATGATTATTTCTTTAAACCTGTAAATCTCATAGACTCCGTCTGTACGAGATACGAAAAAGGTCAATTAAATTCCACCTGTACTACGATCAGTACTTTCGTTCAGTAAGAGTGAAAAGAAATACCACCTAAAAACGTTCTAGACGTTTACGGACCTTGAACTGAAATCAAGGCTCTTCTATTGTCTCAGCAGGATCCATTGGCTTTTACCATCGTCAAACCTGTCCCGACTGAACGAGAAAAATTTGCGGGAAACGTCAAACAAATTGTAGGGTCTAAAAAAAGAATAAAGAATAAACTGAATTTTGAAAATAAAAAAAATATTTCTACTCACCACGTTAAACTCTCACAACGGATCCTTAAAGTTGAGAACCTCTGACCAGTCCTTTAACCTTTAAATCCAAAGATTCGCGCATGGGAATATTAAATGCGCGTGCATCGACTGCACTTTGGATAAATTTGAGGTTAGTAGCTGTCATAATGTAAGTACGGGATAGTCGGTTTACCTATGTAATATTATATGTAGCAGGTAAATAACCCCTCGCGCTATCTGTTGGCCTGCCGATAAGTCATAGGGTTCGTTCGCACCGCAGGTGATAGGAACCAGTTACGTTTTCGTGAGTAACCATGAGCGAGTGAGGCGGCAAATGAACGAATGAAACAAGCAGCGAACAGAGGAACGCAGAGCGACGCCTCTCATCGCTCCAAAGCAACGACCCGAACGTTCAAGGCTGTCTCGAGCAGGCGTCGGTCGCTCCATGGGCACCTGCCCCGACTCGTCGCCACGAAACTTTCAATCGCGATATCGGGCGTTCCATCCAAACGTCTCTTGGGCGATGGAAGGATGAAGTAAAAACAGAAAGAAAAGAACTGAGAAGCAAAATTCGTTCAAGATTTTTGAACGATGTATACGCACGCCAACCGACTGTCACGATATTAGCGCATGCGCTATTGCTCAATAATGTCCGATACGTGCGAGCTTCATAATTTTGACTGTGGCGGCGCTACTGTACGCATCCACCTTTGAATAGTTTACTGCAGTGTCTAAACAACAATATTTAAATTGTTATTAACCCAGGAAACAAATTAACTACGAAGTAAGACATTAATTCACAATAATTATAACCAAATACGAGTAAATTCTATACGTGAGAAATATTTCCACAGTGAATTCAAGGTGAATAGCCTCACGGAGACGGTTGCCCTAAAAGGCGCCACGACGAACAAATAAAACTGTTTAATACATAAATTGCAACGAGTACAAAAGGATAGATAGTGACATCATCAAAAGATGAAAAAATAATTATGCCAAAGGATCGATTGGGTCCATCTGACTCGACATAACCTCAATTATCCTACGGAGATAAAACGACAATTTCACTTCAGACATTAACGAAGTCCATCTCGTTCTAGCAGCTATTTTTCTACCAGTCAACCGGTTGTAATCATTGTCGTCGCTTTGCAAAAGTTCCTACGGACACGAGGGTGTCCTCGTACCCTGGACCGGGTATATTCCTAAGACAGTCCCACTCGAAGACATATGCCAACTAGCACGTAAGATTTTTTTACGATTTCGATCAGTGCTGCCAATCTAACAACTATTCCAGGTCCTAGCACCGCGTCTCCAATGAAACGTACTCCCAGAGGAACAGAGGAACACGAAGAGGCAGTCAGGCAAGGAGTCAAACGAGAGTCTGTCTGAGTTGGCGGCAACTTTCTGGAGGTAGAAAAGAATGAAAGAACCGCATTGCTAGCCTCTGACTCGACGTAGCTGTTGTTACGCGTTGCCATGCATTAGGCGATGCAGTTATTACGTTGGATTATTGATTGATACAAAAGCATAAGGTAATCGACATCGCACCGTATCGATACGGCAGATTTAAAATAATATTAAAACCTTGAACAAACGACAAATCTATGAGCACAAGCAAGTCTCAATATTAAACAAAAAAATTACACATCCACAAGAACATCAAAGTAAATTTAATCATTCAAAATTTACACCTAAACACATAGAAAACTAAATACCCATTTATAAAATTACTATTCCGTATACGACGATACAATTTTATATTAATAAAATCAATGCTTTGCAGGATCCATGCAGACAAACGGACAAAGAGAAAGAGTATCGATTCTCAGGGACAAATCGATCGCAGTCAAACCAACTTTCGCCAAAGAAATGGTCGCCTTGCAGGGAAACTCCTGGATGACTACGTATGAAATCGAGAGCGTTCTCATAATAAAAGGGATTTCGGCTATAACGTCTACGACCTAACCGGTGCTTAAAGGGAGGCTGCAACCGAGTTCTTTTGAACTTGCTCTCGTCAATAGATTTGAGCTGAGTTATTTTTTGCTATATACACACACACGTATATATATATATTTATTGCCTGTCTTCCTGTGCAACCGAATCGAACAATGGCGCAGGCGGAAGCCTGTCTGACGGAAGGTACTAAAGAGGGAAGAAGCCTGAGGGTCAACCAGACCTGGCATAGTAGTATTGCTAGATGTATATACTAGTGTATAATCACTAGTGATATACACTATTGCAGTACACTAGTACAGTAACGAGTACACGTATCTTCACTCTTTTCTCTTGGGAGAAAGTCAGTCAACAATGATTACGTGATTGGCACTCGACAATCTCGTTGATACTTGGTTACATCGGAAATCTGCAATCCGTACGTTTTATCATGGACTGGTGTTAGCAAGAGTATACAAGAGTGTGCCTGGGAACTTGGATAAAGAAATACTATATCTGTATACGTATATTTTCTTCTAAAAATTGCCAGTAGACGTCACGAAGTTTGACGTCTAATTGAAAAGTTGAAATTATAACTTCTCGTCTTGTCTCCCTGACATGTATTTACGTCTATATGATCGATACTGCACCTTACGTATATAGATATATATTCTATTTATACTCGCAGAACGCTGTATAAATTCCACCCTGCGAACCTTCGAGAACGTTTTACAGTTTGATTTAATACATACAGCAAAAATGACTATGGACAGTAATATACGTATGCTGGCAATTAATAAATTCATGTACAAGTGTCAGATAGCTTGGAAATGTGTTGTTATAAAAATAAAAAGTGTTTAATAAAGACTAATAATATTTAGACACTATAACTTTTTGTATAATAAAATGGAAATGTTTTCAAAACGTTATTCATTGAATTTTTTGTATTCCTTTAATAATATGGTTTTCCAAATATCGATATAGAGCTCGGTTTTTTTTTTATTTATTCTGTAACTTTGACAGTGGCGATAATGACGACACTGAGAGAAATCGTGAAAGACGCGTTGTGAGGTTAGGAGTTTCCACGCCTTCAGGATCGTCAGTCATATGTTTCATAAATTATAATAGCGTTTAAAGTGGGACATGTGCTCAGGCCGAACGGAACGGCGAGACTTGGCTCGGATCGGATCGGTTGACAATGAGGGAGAGATCCCTTTATGAACAGGGAAACAGCTGTTGGTCGAAGGATAAAAAAAAGAGGTTACCACCTGGCGTACCTGGCTTACGCTTACCTGAGAGGCGACTACCTGGGCATTCTTTTGTGACCGGCTCTTCGTATATACTGAAGTATATACGTAGCAATATATTTTCAAGAAAGTAACTGCTCGCGAAGAAGTCGTTCTTCAAATTATTTCTAATGCTTTAGGGGTTGTTAAACCTCGTTTTTGTTATTTCAATCACTTTTGAGGCCTACGGTGGATTTTGACTGTAAATGGTTTCAGGGTAATTCCCTGATTACGTGTACATTTTTTGAATTACTTTATCATACCGATTTTCGTTGTTGTCACTGTTATTAGTAGTAGGTTTGTAATTGTCTTCATGTTCCTTTTTTTCAATGCGATTGTTCCATGTGACTTTTTTTGGAGGTTAATAAACGGCTTTCATTTTTGAATGCCTTTGTGCCGAATTTTAACTGGCATTTTGTATGGCTACAGTCGTGTGCTGGTCGAATGAAGACGTTGGATTTTATGGTACCGTTTTTGGACGGAAACTAGATTTTTGTTAGAAAAATTGTTAGAGCATTTATGATAATGTATTTGTATTTTTGAATTATGTAATTTTAACGGCAATTAACGCGCAGGATTGTGGATCTTTGTGCGCAGTCATGTAGGGAAATAGAGTGGTTTGATCGGGAAAACATTTACCACAAATATTTGTTGTTAACAATGGTGCTGAACATACGTCAAAGATTCTGGCAAATATTTGTTAAATATGAAACAACACAGACGCCGTTTATCAGAGACAGATTTATGCAAGAATTCACTAGCATCGTTCAAGTAAAAATGTAAAATTGTATTTTCCCTTTATATTATATTATTCTAGTTTTTATCTCTTGCTTTCTGTTTCTTTCTTTTTTAGTAGAAAACATTTATTATGAAAATTGATGTCACATAACTTATAAAGTACTTAAAGACTAGTAGGGTCTGACAAGTTGGTTGTATTAGGGAAAGTAATGTCTAAGCAGAAATAGCCCTTAACGCATCCTGAAGTTTTTTCCTGGCTACAGCAACGCGATCCTCCTGTCTCTTAATGTCTTCGTCCGCTATGCAAACAGCCTTGAAAAATAAAATATATCAACGCAGTAAGCATCTTCCTCCTGGCAAATCAATGTTTTTGTTGAGGAGCTGTGTATTTTACCTGAACTAAGGGTTGATCCGGATTGAGAAAGACACCGGGGTTCTTTTCAAGGGCGGTTTTCGAGCCCATCTGTCCGGTTACCGGTTGGGAAGATACATGAAGTGCTGTCGCGACGCTTTGCAATAACGTCTCTTCAGTAATGTAGGGCCCTACGGGTTTCAAGGTCTTTGGTAAATCCATACCGTCGAACTCGTAGCCGTCTGGATCGCAGGCCCTTAAACCTTCCAAACGTTTCTCCCAGAAAAGCTGAAAATTGATCGAACTAAAGCCTAATTCAAATTCTTGTAAGACAAGAATCTTGATTTTTTAAAATATTTCTCAGAATATCTTAATCTTAAATAGTATATGACAAATTGATTTTGTTTAAGTTTGGCATGATGATATACATCTTGTAAAGCTATTGCAGTTAGCATATTTTCACTACATACATGCACACATATACCACAATTATATTGTGGTATATGGATTTAACAACAAGAACAAGTACAAATGTTGAAATTCATTAGGCTAAAGGAGTGCGAGGTACATGGAAAGCAAATCTCAGGACAGTTAAACAGCTATGCGGATAGCAATTATAATGACTGTGCCCTATGAATTTACCTGTTTAGGTTTATCTTGGGAACCATGTTTGCTGTCACTTTTTTCAGCTCCTTCCTAAACAAATGAATGATTGGATGGTTTTACCATGTTGAATAATAAGAATGTGCCTTTTATAGTTTCATGTAATACTATTGAAGTATTTGTTGATGTAATACTTTCATGTACATATGAGAATACTGTTCAAGTTTGGAAAATTGATTCTCACCTTTAATTTATTCCATAATTGCATAAAGCTGACATTATTTGTATAGACAGCATATATTAGATTGTTTTTATTGTCAATAAACATCATTGTATAATATTATACATTGATTGTAACATGTCAAAGGCAAAGTAAACACAAATTTAATGAATTATACTTGCATATAATACCAGTAATTCTTATTACATTATCACTAAATTGTTATTTATAACAAGTTCTGATATTACATGAGCGATGATTTAAAACCATGGTAAACTACATAATGCATTCTATGAAGAAAGAATAAAATGTAATGTAAAGATTCCTTGAATCTTTTCGATAATTGATTGATGAAATACCAATATTGCTTATGACTCTCAATGGAATATCTTAACTTATTAATAAATGAAGATTGTCGATACACTGATAAGACATTTTCAAACTCACCTGTTTAGGCTTTTCTTGATTTCCATGCTTGATATCCTTAACTTTGTCTTTTTGTGTTTTGTAAATAGTCACAGGTTGTTTAAAAATAGATGCAGTCTGTCTGATGGGAGGAACTAACGATGCATCATTTCTGACTCCTCGACTGAAAAGAACAATGAAGATGTTGATTAACTACTCACTATCCCATTCATTAATAGAGAACTTCATTGCAAGTACTTGTTCACATTGTACCTGTAGTAATAAACGTCAACCTTTCCAGTGGATGTCAGTTGATTTTGAGTTTTCCTTAACGCCTCGTCCCTGGTTGGCCAATTCGTTGGTAAAGCCGACGGATATTTCTTCTTCTCCACAGACATATTCATCTCAACTATTTATCACAGACACAGGACAGTGACACCAATTAATTTATAAAAACTTAATAAGTTCGGTGGAACACAAGCAAGCTTGAGTTCTTAGCAGCCGTATTGAAACTAAAGTTGTTGGTTCCTCGTGTTTCACGAATAACCGCCGATGTTAACGATGGCAGCACTTTACGTTGAGAAATAATTCTCTGTATTATCGTATAAGGAAATGTTCCAACAGAAGATGAAAAAGATTTCTTTCTTTCCTTCGATGATAATTAAGAGAAACGCTTATCGACCGAAGGACAATAGTTTCCTGTTTTATCATATAAGGGAATGTTCCAACAGAAGATAATAAAGATTTCTTTCTTTTCTTCGATGATAATTCAGAGAAACGCTTATCGACCGAAGGACAATAGTTTCCTGTTTTATCACATAAGGAAATGTTCCAACAGAAGATAATAAAGATTTCTTTCTTTCCTTCTATGCTAATGAAGAGAACTGGTTATCGAATAAAAGGACTTCCTCTCCTGATTCTCATTTCAAGCCTACGTAAAAACAAATCTGCTTTACTCGTCTTGCAACATTTCAAACATTAATCAAACTTAAATAGTATCGAGTCATGATTTCCCTGAGTACAGTGCAGCGTCTATTACTTCCTGCAGTAATATAACACATGTGTCTCAATTTATCTATTGATTTGATACAAACGTCTTACCGACGTTTCTCGGATGTCTCATGGGTGTCGATTAAAACCTTGTTTGCTATCCGACATAGATTATAATGCTTATAATTTCTGACAATGAAATAATCTAACCTCTGCCATATATGACACAATAAGAAAACTTTCTTAAGAATTTAATTACATCAAGATTTCGCAAGTAACCCGCGACGTAGAAGCTTCCATTTATCAATGACCATTGATTCTAAATTTCGGGAGTAGTTGCGACGATTCGTGAAATATCAATTAGCAGCCACGGGCTGTCGCTCCATGATGAAATGTATCATGTAAAATTATTATGAAGACCGATAACATGTTGACCCTTTCAAAGTGGCCGGAGTCAGCCTTTCTCTGCGAGCACGATATCTTATTTTTATTTACTTCCAGTTTATTACGTTTTTGACAGAGAACAGCCATTGAAATAGACGGCCGTACGCGGAAATCAACCAGTTCTCATTAAACGACCAGACAGCCATATGCATAGAGATTTCATTAAAAATTAATCAAACTATTTTCGATTCTTTTGAAAATCCAAAATGTACGGAAATACAATACCACGATCCGTCAGTAAAGAAGAGTTTGATTCCAATCCCAATGGATCTCCACCAAATAAGGTGAATATTTCTTTTAACAATTAACATAATAATTACATAACCCTGCGTAGATCGATAAATTAATGCGTCTCTCTACCCACGTACATCTAATTGAATTTAATTGAGTGTATATGAATTGCAAAAATTACAGATTCTCCATTTGATTAAGATCTTATTTTTGATGTGCGCATTCAATCTCTCATTTGCAAAGTAATTAATCCAATCAATATTCAATTAATAACGCACACATATATCTATCAATATATTCCATACAAAATGATAATTTAATGCCCGAAGAAGATGATCGATATGTGATTCATTAGTTTATGCGAATTCCAAGCGATTCGAAAGAAGTAAATATTATTATCAATTGAAAAGAAAAAATGGAAATTACGAATTGCGTCGCCTACAAGAACAACAGAACATTCCTATCTTTTTCCCACTTGCACTCTTTTCAAGATCATCTACTCCGGAGTGAGAAACCAGTTTCCCGATAAACCGAAGGAGTCATTGATATGCAATGATAATGTAGCCAAGCCAAGAGTAAAATGGGGAGACTGGTTCTCCGACGAGCCATGCAACAGAGACTTTCAAAATCTCTACGTCCACGTAGCCAAGGAGCAAACTCACTAAAAAGATAAAAATTAAGGAAAACAATAATCGACACAATCGATAATTCAATTACCTAACAATAATTATAATCGCTTAAAACGTTCCTACGTCACACAGTTTCCCCAATAAATGTGCATTTGCACATTCCATTTGCGCAGGCCTGTAGATTTCGTTACTGTGCATCCAGAATAACGCGAGATGCTATATCTTACAGTTGCAACAAATTGCACCAGTGTCTACGTATAAAACTGCATCTTGTAGTCAGGGAGAAAATCAGTGTGAGACAAAATTCAGAGACGCAGGTTGTCGTTCGTTAAAGTGCATTAATAATAATAATAGTATTGACTGCATCACAAAGAAACATCAAAATGTCCAATGTCGATACGTCACACGACAAGTACAACGAGGTAAGAAATCTGCCAGCCTCTACACGTCACATTTCTTTCGGTATGTCAACTACGTAGACTGGTTTGAAAATAAAATATTTAACGGTCATTTAACTTGATTGCTGAACCGATTGATATTTGCGACTAATGCGTGTTTTCGCGTTATTTAATCTGGTAAGGTTATCTGGCGACAATCAAATCGTTTATGAGTAATAGATTTTTTTATTTATCCCACTACCGCACTACCCCTACCACTGATCATTGTAATAAGCAACCGGCAGACTTGCTATGAATTAACTATGACTGACATGAGGTCACTGCTGAGGACTTATCTGTAGGAAATTAATTAATTTTGTATAAGTGAAATATTTTTGGGGCTTGCGCGTGCAAGATGATTAAATTTGTTGTGAAGTAACGTAGGGGGAATTTAAGATGTTTTTGGATTTTTGGATTAATGAATTTTTTTGCTATACAATTATAGCGGGTAGTTGACTTATGAAGGGTCATTGGGTATTTAAAAAAGGTTATTAATTTTATCTAATCGTCCCACTGCTTGACAGGTCGATTACTCGCTATCTCAATATTTAATGTATGTTTCATCAGCTTCTCTTTGGTGAAATCGACGCAATTCAATTCGTGCAAGGTCATCCTTTTTGCGAACCGTGTGACTACACGTTGCTAGGATATTGCGTATGCAGGAAATCTGACGCACGAAAGTTGCTGTAGAAAAATATAGCAGGATGTAATTACACGAGAAAATTGCTGGAGCTGGAGTAAGATTTATACATGAGAAATATATGTGAAAAATAACGAAAAAAAATGTGTAAATTGGAAAAACGTATTAGCAACGTATAATTTATTATAATTAAATTATAGTCACTCTAGAACCTAGCAATTAGGTAAAGAAGAAAAGATGCAACGTAACGATCGACATTGATCGTGTCGATCAATACGTCGTAGTAGCAGGGAACAATTCTGCCAGTTATATAATTATCGAAAATAAAGAATCAGACAATATTTTTCTTCTACCCGACGTTCATCACATGCAATTATAATATTACGTTGCATCATGTCAGGTTTAAATTCCGTTACGCAAAAACTGATGGCCGACGACCGTTGGCCTGTTTTACCTACCGAGTCGGTAAAAAAGTTGTGCGACCCGGTACGATGTGTTTTCTTTGTTCCTTCTATGTTATTCGCGAAACAAACTTCCGGGAGTCTTTGCAAACGGGAAAGACTTCGTATTCTGGTAACTGGTGGTGGAAATTGAATGTCTATCACGGAAGGGAGAGCCGTATATAAATCATGTGTTGGATTGGTGCGAGCTTGTTTTGGTGTGTTAGCGTGTTGACAGATGGCTCTACGATACGTAATTTTGATCAGTCGATATCGATTATAATACAGAGAGTTGACGAACTTTGTCGATAAAAATAATTTTATGTATTAAATACAATTTATGAAATTTCATTCAAACAGTATGACACCGTCTCAAGTAGTGAGAGATGTAAGAACTTTTGATACGTTTTATATAAGAAATGTTGAGTTTTATTCTCCGTGAAAATTTCTTTTAATTTCTGGCGACGTTAATACATAGTTATTTAATTGTCTCTTCTTTTTTGTGTGTTTAGCCGAAACTCATGGACGGCGGAAATTACATAAGGGAAGGTCGAGATTCCGCGAAAAGTACATGTCTCATTTTTTCCCCAAGAGATACCGACGAAGTCGGAGCTCTCGGCAGATATTTACAACTATTTGCTGTGCGTAAGAAAAGATTATAGATATTTTTTGGGAAAATCCAAAATACTCGGTAACAACGTGTACAATTATTTTTTAGAAACACAAGGTAAACCTATTGCACATCGAGTCTCGCAGTTCACTGCGTCAAACGGACGCTTATGAGTTTATGGTGGAATGTGCACCAGGTGGGAACTTAGGTGCTGCCATTGAATCTCTACGAGAGCAAAGTGGCTATTTTTCAATAATCTCAAGGTAAAAAATGAAATTTTTTTCTATTAATCAATTATTCACAAACCATCTTGTGACACAGAAATCATAAGGACAACATGGGTACTGTGCCATGGTTTCCACGAAGGATACGTGACCTGGATAAATTCGCTAATCAGATTTTATCTTACGGTTCAGAACTCGATAGTGACCATCCCGGTTTTACTGACAGCGTTTATCGTGCAAGAAGGAAATATTTCGCCGACATTGCGTACCATTATAAACAGTAGGTATTTAATTGATAAAAAGAAAAAGACATTTGAATTGGAATATAATACTGTTTTTGAATCACATCTTCAGCGGGGAGCCAATACCAAAAGTGAATTACACACCGGAAGAAGTGGCGACGTGGGGTATTATTTTTCGAAAATTAACCGAATTGTATCCAAAATTCGCATGCAAGGAGCACAATCACGTTTTTCCGTTACTTATTGAAAATTGCGGCTACAGAGAGGATAACATTCCTCAACTTGAAGATATATCACAATTTCTAAAAGGTACGATATATATATATGTATATATTTTTTTGAAAAATAATATAACGATAATGTGATTCCAATTTTGTTCATCATTTTCTCCGTCTTATTGTTTAGATTGTACTGGTTTCACTCTACGGCCAGTAGCCGGCCTCCTTTCTTCTCGTGACTTCCTGGCTGGCTTGGCCTTCCGTGTATTTCACAGCACGCAATATATAAGACACAGTAGCAAACCTTTGTACACACCGGAACCGGATGTCTGTCATGAGATCCTTGGTCATGTGCCCTTATTCGCGGATCCAGCATTCGCACAATTTTCTCAGGTCATCGGTTTAGCCTCCTTGGGTGCACCTGACGAGTACATTGAAAAATTGGCGACGGTAAGTAGAAACAAAATTGTTGTGTTTGTTTGATAAACAAAGTAAACATATCTTGACGCTACAATTATTGCAGTAATTGTTGTAAATTAATTCTTGTTGCAAGGTTACTTTATTACTTTATTCTATTGCTTAGCGTTGTACGAATAATTGAATTTTTGAATTTCAGTGCTTCTGGTTTACCGTGGAGTTCGGACTCTGTCGGCAAAATGGGGAACTAAAAGCTTACGGTGCTGGGCTTTTGTCATCGTTCGGCGAGCTGGAATATAGTTTGAGTGGAAAGCCGGAGTTGCGGCCATTCGACCCAGCCAAAACAGCCTTGCAAAAATATCCTATTACAGAATATCAGCCTGTTTATTTCGTCGCGGAAGACTTCGAGGATTCTAAGGAGAAAATGATGTGAGTCGATTCATCTTTCTTACATGTAGGCTGATTTATTTAAAACGTCGCACTTCGGCGTAGCTTATTATTCATTGCGAAGTCCTTCCCTTCCTTTATGGTTTTATCCTCAATGAGACATGTACCACAACTTTTGAAGTCACGTCCCTTGAACGACAGAATGGCGATGCGGAAACGTTCGTTTATCATGATTAAAGAAGTAGGTCTTGGGACAGGTTTCATAAAAGTTAACTGAGTTTCAATCAACCAGTCACGTGTCTATATTTTCGTAAACTCTGAATCTGATTGGCTAGTCGTGACAGTTAAACTTTGTTTAACATTGATAAAAGCAGCCCTTGGCAAGAAATAAGTCACAGTTAAATTGAATATTTGATCTGCATAATCACATTTATTGTTGTTTCCTAATCCTGTTGGTTTTTTTTATTTCTTACTACTTGTTTGTTATCAACTCATTAAATGTGTCGCTGACGATATGGAAATGAACGTATGATAATATTAAATTTTTCGTTTTTGGATCACCGTGTCGCAATTGTTTGTTCTATATTTTATCTTGTCATTCTTACGCTATTGTCATTATCTTATTATTCTCACTTTTTATGCTAAAATTTATTTATACCGTTTATGTAATGATTACAGTAAATTCGCGCAGACCATCCCGAGGAAGTTTGGAGTTAGATACGATCCCTACACTCAGAGTATTAATATAATCGACAGTAAGCATCAAATCGAGGATCTTGTTGATAACGTTAACCAAGAAGTTCAAATCCTTATGGACGCCTTAAGGAAATTGAAGCAGTGAGTGCTGGAGTTAGTTTATTAAATTGATATTCCTTGAAAGCCAATTTATGAAAGAAGTGAAGGAAAAAATATGACAAACCAAAAAAATTGTTAGCCACGTGAACAATTGACGTTTAATAATTTGTATTCTTTGCTGAAAATATAAAAGTCATCTAGTTCCATGGCTTTCATTGAATTTATATTGTTGACACTGTTAACATTGCTTTAGTCCATTTGATAAGTCATGAATATAAAATATATTTTAAGTCTCTGATTGGTGTTATAAGAATTGGACAGAAGATATCTGAATCTCTTGGGAAGGATTGCAAAATTATTAAACACACAGTGACGATCTTTTAAATGATATTGACAAACGTACACGTAATATTTTTCGAGAAGTTACACATTGGTCACTTTTTAATCATCAAGATGCAGATTTGGGGAAAAAACAGACATTATAACACACTGGTAGTCAGCAATAGTGTATCGGATTAATAATTGTAATTAAGTATCGTGTTTCATATTAAAATAATAATGTCTTCTTACAAAGATTTCATAATTTTCAATCATTGATTTGTTAACCTACCTCTGACCATTTCAATCCTCGATACATGTACACCGAATGACATAGTCTCCCTTGAGCCTCGTTAAAATTAATTTCAAAATAAAAATTGTTTATAGATTATAAATATTCACCTGAATTCTAATGTCTTTTGTACGTGTTTTCATTTTATTAACACTGATGAAAGGTGTGTCAGAATTTCCTCATTCAGACGATCGAACAATTTCTTTTTGCGACCACAAAGTACGTATAGTACTGATAGTTGACTCTGGCAGTTTTATTAGAAAAAATAAGTAAGGCATTTAAATTGCCCAATGGCATTTTCGAATTTGATTTCAAATTAGAAATTTCAATTATATTTATTTTATGTATCCTGCTTATTCATATTGGATCGTACACTTAGGGTTTTCACAACCAATGATACTATGAAATTTATACTCTATAATATATGTACCTTGCTGATACAATATTACATGTAATGTTCATGCTAGTTATAATTTCCCACTAGTTATCATACTGTCAATATGACACTGCTGTTACATTGATATTATAAATCTGAATACGAAATAACAATCATCATGCACATTGCATATAACAGTGCGACTATTGGGCATGCAATTCTGATATCGGCACATGGCTAAAGTCGGCTGATTATTTTCCAAAAAGAGGATCCTCCCCGCTCTTGATAAGAGGTCGAATGTGATAAGAGACGTCCATTTTTTGTAAAATGATAGACTCATTTCTATCATGTGTATATTGTACGTATAAATTATACAACGTTGCCTTAATAACAAAATATACTATTTTGTGTTACCGTGTGAATAAATACGTAAATAGATCAACCACTTTCTTGATTTGCCTGAGGTAATTCAAGTGTATATAATTAACGCAAAAACATACAAGAAGACAATTCGAATTTTTGTTTTCAAGATGACACTCATGTGGTTAATCATGTTTGCAGTAATAATTCACATGCCTTTTATGCAATAGATACTAGATCGCTTTTTACCTAGTCGCATATAAAATATACAAGCTCGACTTTTTTTTCTTCCAGTACCACTAATTCTATCAATATTTTACAGTCAGTGCGAACTAACGTATGAATTTCCCTTGTTGGAACTGTACATAAAACAATAGCAATAATTCTTATTTTCTAATATAATTTGAAGTTAATAAATATAAAAATTGAAGCACTTTAAGGATTTACTTTGCACAGAAATTTGGTGACTATAAAAGAAAAATTGGTACAACAATCGTCATTTTATCGGCTCGGTTTTAGACGTTTAGAATATTTAAAATATATATTTTTTGGATACGTCAAGCTAATTAATTGGTACGATGAAACGTCATCTGCTTCGGAGTGAAATCTATAAGGAGAACTCGAGTCCTAAAGCCAGTTTTTGGATTATTCGAGTAAATCGTGAAACGTGCCAGACGAATTGTTTAGTCGTGCAAAATAACCAATTTAATGTCTTTTGGAATGCTAAATTCAGGATATACTTGGGTAATAATTGTATTACGTATATATTGTCAGTAGTTCATGTGCTCTATTTTAAACGGTGAGTAATTGGGTCTAATATTTATAAAAAAACATATTAACACATTTACTATTGTCCCTGATATGCCGGTGAACAACTTATTTCGCCAAGATAGTACACTCCATTTGTAAACACGATATAAACTTTTATCAGGAAATAACGTTCACATTCACGACATGCATTTCAAATTTTTCGCCGTAACCTTAACGGCTAACATTGCACCAGTGCGTTTTCGTCTGCAGGCCATGAGGTTCACAATTAACAATTATTTAAGAATGCGAATGCACCGCAATGGTGTTTGCGTGAATTCAGCCACATAGAATTGTTACACACTGAAGCAGTCACTTTGGTCCTCTTCACCAGGAAACACAAAAAGTATAACGAACGAATCCTTGTTTCAAGATTTAAATTCCATATAAATTACACAATTCTGCAAACTTTCTTAGACTAGTATTAAACTGATGAAAAAAAAAACAATCACACTTTCAGCACATTGCGAACCAATTGCATGATCCATGATTTCATGAGTGCTCATTGATTGAAGGTATTATTTTAAACGATTTCATCCATCTTTGAATTTCTATTGTACATTGCCTGGAGGCTGCATAGTTGTATAAACAGTTTCTGTTGGTTGGTACACTTGAAAAGACATAATCGATGCTTGCTCATTCTCTTGCTGACTTAGTTGTTGTTGACTCAATTGACTCTGCTCTTGTCGCTCTTGTTGCAAACTCAGAATCATTGGCTTCATATTTGAAGCATTGATACTGGAAGTTGATGAAGTTGTTATAACCGGAAGAGGGTGTGACAAGCCTTCAGGAGGAACCAGTGGTACGGAAAGAGTAATTGGTACAGGAAGCACATTAACTCCTTGAATACCAGATGACATCAGTCTTCCTGTAGAATTGCTGGTAACATTGATACACTGATTAGCCTGAGGAGATGTTGCGTACGATGCATAGGGCATGGTAACCTAAAATAAAAAATTTGATATGAACATTCATGAGTAAAACATAATTATTATATAGGAACCTTCCTCGTTACATTTCGAATAAATACCCACATTCGATAGTGGTGAAAGAATTCCATGTCTTGCTATAAACAATTGCTCTGCTACTCTTCCCAACTCTGCTTGTTGGTGTGCAATCAATTGTTGTAACTCTTCATGCTTACGTTGCAATTCATCTTGAATTTGAGTCTGCGCCGAAGTCATTACTATACTTTGCTGATGTATTAGCTACAGGAAGTATAAAAAAAAAAAAAACTTTACCTAATTTCAACCAGTCCTTTGCTTATAGCTTTTCAAAATGCTACTTTACCTCTGGCATTTGTAACGGTGAAATTATAGGTGGTGCTATTGTCGCAAACCCAGCAGACACTATAGGCTGAACAGGTATGGCTGTCATGTACTGAGGCTTATCCAACAAATTTGAATATGATTGATTTATTTCCGGTTTTCCATGATCTTCGGTTCTTCGCACTGATTTTGGAGTAATGTTTTGAATTGAATTTGTCTGGAAGTGGGAGCTGTGAGTTTGCTGCGACTGCCTTGAGCATTGCGACTCTGCCGAGAGTGTCGTAGTCACGGATTCCCTGCCTTGCTGTCGTGGTCCAGGACTGACGGTGACGCATCTCGATGCCTTGGATGAACTTGATGACCAGCATGGGGTTGTCACGTTGCTGATGTACGACGTAGTCACCTTATAACAAGTAATCCTAGATAGAGCATACTTGCAATTTTTATAATTACAGGTGCTCGCTCGACTTTTGACACTTAATCAAATCATTTTATTTGATTTTATGTACCTGTTGTTTATTTTTAGATGGCAAATCGATGACATCGCGTTCTGGACAGTTGTCAATTACCCCTACATTTTTATGCGATTTTATAACGTCTATGTAATTGACTACTCGATGACTGCACACGATAAACTCTGGTTTTGAGTTCCATTGATTATATGTTATATAGAATCTGGTCTGAAGCCAAATCCATTGCTGACCCTTGGTAAGAAATCGATAATAACACGAGGTCCCTTCGCCCTTTTGCATTACTGAAAAAGAAAATGCCTCGGTTCACGTTTGGTTTTTCTTTTAAATTGTAGAATAAAAGTTTCCTAACGACTAAATCTGCATGTACGAGCGAACCTAATTTAAGAAATTTTTAAATCGACTTACAAGATTCATGACAAATCACAACTTTATCCAAGTCGTCGATATGATAATAGTCGTAACCGGAAGTCCCAAGTACTTCAAATGGTAAGTAGCCTATGATCGGGGGAGCTCTGTGATCCAGGAACAAGAATTTCCACTCAAGGCTATGCCTCGATGTAAATTCGGATTTACTATTGTCCACCATTGATAATTCGCGAATGAGTTGTGGCGTCTGAAGACGACCTGTGCCTACGAAAACTAATCTAAAAACGGAATCCAAGAAATAAAGTCAAATTAATAGAAATACTTTAAAGTGCTTTTCTTTAACTCTTATTAATACTGATAATAAATACAAGACGAACTTTGAATCATTTCCTTGAACACCACTATACTGGCTACCAGACACCGAATTATCTACATTCGTCTCAGTGTCTGATCCTAAAAATATAAAGAGCAATAAAAAATTTTGTCTAAATTAAATTTCAATTCAATATTAGAAACAGGTTCACTTACGAAAATATCCCACGAACTGCACCAGTTCGTAAACTGGTTCTTCTTGAAAATCTAAGCCTCCCCGTTTTATGTGGCACGTGAATGTGATTTGATTATCTGCAATGAAGGGAGTAAGGGATGATTTGTCAAAAAAAAAGAAAAAGAAAAATTCTTTTATACGTTGATAAATTTATAAAATCACCTTCTCTGTTACCACCCTGGTCCACAGGGTTCTCATGATTTATCAGGATGCTGTAGAGCTGTGCCTGATCATCCTGATAGGTTATTTCATATATAGTGGAATTCGATAGTTCATTGGAAAGATATCCAAGAAGGGATGTGACACTTTCAGATACATAATAAATACGGCCATCCGATGAAAACACCATAATGAATCCGTCCAATGCCTGCAGGCAAATTAAAAAAGCCATACATTTTTATGGGTCTGTATACTACATAGGTCTTGAGATTAACGTTGCTTCTAAGGGACACATATTCTCATGGTTTACAACTATTAATAAAACAATTACATATGAATAATACAGCGGGAACATTTTATGGACGTTTGGGACGAATCCTACCTCGAGGATCAGGTGGGTGAATTCTTCATTGGAGAGGAACGAGGGTTTCCAATTTTCTTGTATCTCGTGAACTCTGGATCTCACGGCAATTTCTATAAAATAGAAAAAAAAAGTAGTATTTATCTTTAAGACTACAGTTTTCTTCTTTGACCAGCTTTATAAAATGCACTTACCATTATGATTTTTCAAGAAGAGTATTGTCGATTTTAGTACCGTCGACTTGTCCATTTTTCTGGCATTTGAATTTACCATACTGCCCAGCTCATTCACCAACATATTAAATTGGTCCCTGCGTTTCTTCTCGCTGAGATTCCGCGATTTCCTAAAAAAAAGTAAAGATACCATAGTAAAAATGCGTTAGAAAATTAATTTTCAATTTGCTTTTTAATCATAAACTTACCGTTTCGTGTCATCTTTATCGTCGATATCATCATCCATCGTTTCGCTGAAACAAGAAACGAGGATTTTATTGCATGCAACTTTGTTGATTTTTGCTGACTCCGAAATACCGGAATCGTCCAATGTAATTTCATTTATATTAAAAAAAAAAAAAAAAAAAAAAAAAAAACTAAATAGTATATCTACGTATAATTTTCAAAGTACTTCTAAAAAGTTTTACAGCTTCAAATATTGTCGTCACATTTGAGGCAGATTTAGAAATTCGGAAATATTAATAACAATACATCCAATTACGTCGAGAGTGCATTCAAATTTATTTTATGATAAATTGATGCACTTCTTTCACGCGCAATAACTACCATAAATAGCTAATGATGTTTGAAACAAGTTTACGTATAATACAAATAATATAAATGATTTTATTGAATTTTATTTCTTCTCTGTTCGAAAATGCAAAATTTAATTTATATTGATATTATGTATAATGATTAAAGCTTAACTCTATACTGGCGTAAACTCATTGGATCTTGTATCGTCACGTGTTCACGTGCTGGCAATGTTGCACGTGTTAATTATTATCATAACGACAATAAAGTCTTGTGCGGTAACCGAATACAACGCGCGATACAATAGAAGAAGAATAAGTACGAATTTCTCGTACATTGAAGCTGCATAAAGTGGAATTGGAGTAATTGAACCCAAATAAGTTTTAAGTCTTTTAGATTACTTTATATTCTATGAAAAATAAAATTTCATCAAGTTCGTAGATTGGATTATAACGGTAGCTTATCCCTTGATCAGAATCATCAATAAGTGAGGTTCTGGTAGCAAACAGATTTTGTGATAATTTAATATCGACATTACATCCAAAGAACATCCATTCGAGCATAAATAAATAAATAAAATGGAGCGAGTTATAGGTAGGATCAGCATTATGAAAGGAATCGAGCAAATAATCTCGATGACTCTGAG
Organism: Syrista parreyssii; assembly: GCA_030142615.1. Taxonomy (NCBI): domain Eukaryota; kingdom Metazoa; phylum Arthropoda; class Insecta; order Hymenoptera; family Cephidae; genus Syrista; species Syrista parreyssii. The sequence goes on from JARQTG010000211.1 coordinate 141,644, forward strand.
GATCCTTCCGTTTCGTTGTATATGAATTTAATAAAAAAAAAAGCATATAGATGCTCCATAAAAGTCCAACGTCTTATGGTGGACATTTAAGGGACATTAATTGCTGCAGGCGCATTTAATAAAATTGATATTAAATAATTGACATTTTTGGTTACTTGAAAATGCGCAAGCAGCAATTGACGGCTAAAAACATGATCTCCCAGGACTTACTCCGAATGACGGGTCGAACCTTTTCTAATGAAACTCGTCATTGTAGCAGCGAGTTCAATCACTTTTCACGAGATCGTAATTATGTATATCGTATTCGTGCGTGATAAAATGGACGTCGCGATAAACGTCATAATCGACCCAATAACGCTTGCATTTTTTTTCACAGTGCTCCAGTCGTAATTGTCGTTCGATAGCCGTACAATATTTTAATGTAGCGTCCCGTACAATGCTGATGCTATTAGGTTACCGTAAATTTAAGCAGAATTACGAAATTCAAATTGCAGTTTTTATTTTTTGTTTTTTCGTTTATCGAGGCGCCGACCTCCTTGTATTATCAGCCAGTATTCGTGTCTGAGATGCACTGTGAACAGCGAATGCACTTGGAATGACTGGAACACGAATGCTGTAAACTTAGAGAGAAACAGTGGTGCCAACATAATATGATTTTAGCAACGACGCCAATAACTTTGAATTGACAAATGTCACTAGGAAGCCATTATCAGAATGCTCCAGCCCATTTGTCGCTAACTTACCATCTGTACCACGGTGTACCGACCCAACTAGCATGATGGCGCCAGTATAGTTCCAGGAAGAGCTAATCGTCTAGAATTATTTCTTATGGGGTTGATCCATGGAGTGTTGACTAGTGTAGAGTTGGGTCCTACTCCCAGGGTAACGTACCATTCACTCCGTCGGTACAATACCTAGTCGATTTACCTTCAGTCGCTTATACAAAAATTACAGGAATCCCATATCAACAGAGAAACGTCTTTACGAATTCATTTTATCTCGCCTAACGTGACGTACAGATGTCAGCACCCGAAACTATTATGCGAATTTTTGAAACTGTTATAAGAATCACCAGAAAATTAATGAACAACATACGTTTTCAAATGGTCTAACGAATTGCAGCTGTTATTCCTAACCAACTTCGCTGTACGTTGATGAAAGAACACGTGGTGTTTACGTAAACTCGATGAAAATAATTGACAAAGGCGATTCAAATACGTCCATTCCGTATTACGCATTATGAAATATCTGTTCCCGTATACCATACAACCAACTATTATTTCCAAGTCATATTCTATGTCAGATAGACGTATATTCCGCACGAATTTAATTCCGCTTAGCGTACAGTCAGCCGATACCGTAATGCACTCACCCAACCCAACCTTTATCCGTAACAATTCTCATATTACAATCGCACGTACATCTCTGATGTTTGATTTAAAACTATTTGAAACCATAAGCGTACGTATAATATTGAACAATGAGTAATGTTATCATTCTTGATCAATGGCCGAACGTGTCTTGGACATTTTTCGATCGCAGCGCGTCTACCGGCAGGGCCGACGAACTAAAATCAACCGTTACACGTTCCCAATGATTTAGTCATCGATCCAATGAAACTTAACACCCCCACTGCCTGTCACTAATTACTCATTAGCCGTCAGTACGTTAACGAACCCTCGAGTGATATCATGCATCTGTCAAAGTGCTGCCTGACTATCGTAGCGGTAAGTGAGACTGTGAATGGCCCTTGGTAAATTTTTGAGAAATTTAAAACATAATTTGAATCATGCAAAACAGATGTTTCAAGAGTAATGAAAATTATTATTTTCTTTTTTAGATTTTTCTGATGAAAGTCAGTGGAAGTTTGTCAAGTCGTCAACAGGAAAGTGCTGAAAATTCTTTAAGCCAGACTGACAACTCCATCCCTTATTGGGAATATATTTTAAGGGAGTTAGTATTCAAAACCATCTCACCACCACCGCCAGCTAACAATGCACTGTATCGTCGATTATTAGAAGCGCCATTTTACTCTGGACCACTTCCTGCACCAGCTGATCAAGATTCGTTAATTTTATCTCGAGGAGATGTCTTCTACCTACCAAACGGACGCTGGATCCTCTGCCAAGAGGGATGCACGAACTGTGAAGTCTGTACGGAGCAAAGCAACCCTACGGTAAAATGGACGTTGAGAAGATTGAAGCGTAAATCATTGAGCACAGTCAGATATGATCTTCAGTTAACAATCATACCTCAAGTTGATGAAAGTTATCACATGAAGAATCTCTGGCCACGTACCTACGTCTACGTGACGACATTGAACGACCAAGAGAAAAAACCGTTGCAAGAGAAATCATCAGATTCTCAAAATCCATACAGCATCGCTGGTCCAGGTAAAATTTTATCCGAGGAAAATGCACATAACCCCGTTACCGAAGAGGAAGCTGAGGATGGATCAGTTTCATCGTACATAAAAAGTAATAAAAATTCCAAAACGTTACAAAGTACCGAAGTAAAACAGGATGCTGAGAATTCGGTCGTTGGTCCAGAATTAAATTTTAAGGACAAAATTGACGAGGATTCTGACGATCTGACACATCTGCGTAGAAATATTTACGGTAGGAGATATCGTTCGCGGGATAAACCTTCAGGACACCCTGGACCGCTGACCCTCTTCCAGCCTCCTGGATTATTCAATGCATCCGGTCCAATCGAATCTGACGTAGATTCCACAAATCCGCGAGTTATATTGGGAACTGATCAACTGGGACAGAAGCACCTGGTGCACATAGTACCGGGAGATGATAAATCTGTAAACAGTACAGCGGAATCGTATGGCTATGATCCCATGCAGATGAGTGTCAATGATAATAATAATAATGATGATGAGGTCATCAGTACCAACGATAAGGATGACTTTACACTCAGACATCCTGCATACGATAAGGTCGTCAGAAAAGTATTGGATTCATTGAACAGTCATCGATTGGCTATAGAGAGATTTTTTGTGGCGAAGGACAAGGATGCTGATTTTGGAAATAATTTTTCGGTCAATAACGTCAAGTCGAATGAACTAAGAAAAAGAGATGATTCGGCTTTTTACTTGACTAAGGAATCTTATAGTAATCATACGAATGACGACGAACGATCGACTATCGTCAATGACTGGAGAAGCATCATTGATCGTGATAATGATAATATGGGTGATTATCATCATTACGAGGTACCGGATGTTGGCAATTTTAGAACGGAGGGTCAAATGACTTTTGAGAAAGAACCAATCATCAGTCCAGGTCGTTTTGTGGAATCAGTGAACAAAGATGCTGACGAGATCGCCATGACGGAACCTAAGGAGTATGATGATAATTTTGAAAAATTCATCACGCGTCAGCAACACGTGTATCCGACCGGAAATTTGAATTGGGCGGATTTGCGAAATTTTGAGAACGCACACATGACCTCGTCTAATCCTGTAGGGAGAATCATGGGTTACGATCATGATAACGCTACGGATTTTGTACGCCGTGATAAAAAATTTGTATATTAAAAGTAAATCGAAAATAAAATTATCTCCATTAATAAAATTAGCATCTCAATGTTAGATCCGCGTTATAAAGCGGATTTTGTTTATTTCTGATCTACGATTATGTACGAAATAGGGGTTGCTAAGGGGTGAAAGGTTATCTAGGTATCTACCTAGTCGCTTAGTCGGCTACATATCGTATAAATGTATCCAGATATAGTAGGGTGAATTTGTGCAAGCAACTGAAGGGTGTGTACTATAGTATAAGGGTTGAGAAGCGGAGGTAAGCCGGTGCTTATATTTAATTAAGGAGGATACGGGCTCCGAGTGAGAAGGAGAGGCAAAAGCGAAGGGGGTGAGTTCGTGTTACTTGTCTAATTATCTACCCTTCCGTTTTCTCCATAACGCCAGCCTTCGTCCCTCCTTGCTGCCACCCTCTCTGACTGCCTCACTGTTACCCCCGCAGTTTCCAAGACATTCAGATTTCCCTGAGAATTTTCTACTGTTTATTTCATCTTCTGGAAATCTCGTTCGTTCGCTCATCTCATTTTATCTCTTCTGTGTTACGACAGCTTATATATTATATATATATTTTTACTTGACAATCGTTCGAAAGGGCGCGAATTTTCAATTGTAGGAAGCAACCTACCGTAAGATACAACTGACAGACCGGATAAGGGTGGAGGGGGGGCGAGGGGGTGCACTGCCTTACAGACTCTTTTTAATTAAATTGCTCTTTCGTATTTCTTTAATAATTATAACATAATGGGGACTTGTCCGTGAAAAAATACCGTACGAATTAGAATAAGGGTTGGTAGGTATAAACACAAATGTTTTTTATTTCGTTCAAGTATGTATTTGATTTTTCTACAGCACTAAGCATTGGATTACACACAGTTGTGGATAAATACGTTTCTGCTGAGATTTTACGTAACTTACAAATTAGTAAGAACGTTGGTAATTTTAACGTAGCAATGGATGCACGTTAATCTCCGAAGAAGCAGGATAATCCCGAGATGAGAATGAAGAGAAGGTGAGAGGATATACCTACGACCGTACGTGGCATAAAGGAGAGTCGCAGAAGCACTCACCGTTAAAAGCAAGCACCGCATAGAGAAATAAAAATGCAAGGGTGCAACCGGGGCTTATCGTGAATTCAAAGACTTACGTGCGCAAGTGCAGAAATAAGCTGCCGGAGAAAATGGACGAACTAGATTTATAATGTAAGATACGCGTCGTTAAAAATTAACGCAATAGACTGTTGAACAAGTAGTAAATAAATTGCAAAAAATCGGCTACGAAAGAGCCACGTGCAGTGCAATAAAGATTATATGTAATTCAGGTGGGAAAACAAATGTATGCAAAGCCTGAGTAAGAAATTACTTAGTATGTAGTGGATCTGTGATTGATCATTCTATACTGTGTATTTGTAAAATGTATTAGCAAAATTTAGTACAGGTATAGTTTATGGTATTATGGTATGTTAGGTAAGGAAATCACGTAAGATATATTATTAGTATTGCATTTGTATTTTGAGACAGGAAGGTCACTACGTCACGGGAGACTTTGAAGCGGTGCAGGAAACGTCACCGATGACGTAGCATAAGGATTGTTTTTATAGACCGATCAGCTTGCATTTTTTTGTGGGATGTCGTTGATGCTCATTGTAAATATTGTAATTGAAAAATTAGTCGTAGGAGGGCAGCGGTTGTTGATCAGTAGTGGAGCGAGAGGGGGTAGTGACTGGTATGCCGAAGAATGTATTGGGTCAAGCTTCAGTCTTCCGCGAGCCGATCTCCTATATTGAGGTCTTGGACACCGTGTCCTTCCTTTCCCCCTTTCCCTCTCTCACAGTGACTCTGCTGTTCTTCGTCTTCTTCTCACACTTCTTCCGAGGTATATTCACTTGATCATCTACTTCTCTCTCATCTGCTCTAGCGCGACCTCTCTATCTGTTTCTTTGTGTTACCTGTTTTCCCCATTTCTTCCGCTGGGCTATACCTTCTTCGTGATATCACTTTGGTATCACAGTCAACTCCGTAGCAAATACGCCAAGACGGTTTGAGCGGTGGGGAGTCATGGGTTGGCGTCGGCACACCTTTCTGCGCTCTTTAGGGGAGCGGTCACGTCAATCTGCGTTCGCTTGTGCTACTCCACTTGGCGTATGGGTGTCTTCCTAGTCACCCGTTAACTTCCAACCACCCTCTGTTGGGAACACTTTGCGCGCTGATCGACGGTTAACGGGGTTCGCCTTCGGAGGCGAGCGGGGTTCCTTACGTCTAACCTGCCCAGCTTCGGCGTGTGGCGGGAAGTGACGGAGGTTGCAAAGCGTAATTTTTTGATCTCTTGAGGATTTCCCGACTACGGTCGGTTGCTGCTGCCAAGTGATTCGTTGCGGTCGACTCGGCTAGGGGTGGTCGCGACTTTGCATAGCCTGGCTCCTCTACCCGTGTTCTGCGTCTGAGACACAAGCAGCGCATTTGCTTAGTCCAGGCCTTTACACACAATTCTTGTATGTCCAAGTCTGTACTCTCGTCTCTCGATGCTCTGCGTCCGCGGCTAAAGTTTGTCGAAGGTCGGAATCACCTTTCGCGGCTCCTTCGCCCTTGCGTCACAGCAGTTCGCAGTTACCTTGAGTATCTGTCAGTCGGACCCACGCTGTCCGTAGGGGGTTGGGCTTAGATTGCGTGTATTTCGCACCCTAGACTGCTTAATCCGGTCCTTTGCATTTGTCCTTGGTTCATTGTAATGTTTGTAATAATCATTCATCATTCGTATACCTCGGACCTTCACCCTTTACCTCCATTTCCAAAAACGCCCAAGACAGTAAATCAGTCTATTTGAGTAACTGCATCGCAGTCATTCTCCGTCACGCGCGAAAATCCATGTGTTTACATAAATAGTCATAATAAGTAAACAATTAAGCCTCATCCAAAAACACGTATAGTGCAAAAATAACCAAGGTCGAATGGTCAACTCATCATTCAGACGTACCACGACTGTCAAACAACGGACTGGACCAATGAATTGGAAAATTGAATTCATAAGGAAAATAAGGAGATCCTATGGTAACTAATTTTTCAATTCTTGTATGCTTTGCCCTGTAAAACAAGGAAGAAGGGAAACTTAGAGAGAGTAAGGTAAAATAAATATAGGATGACAGGAAGTATGAAAAGAAAATTCGACAAACTTGAACGCCACGAGATTGGCGCCTCAGCGATACTAGTACCAACTGTACTCCCATGGCTTTCAAGAAGCCAAAGGAGGGCTTACTAAACATAGACTCGGAGGCAGGGAGGCTTCTTTGGGCTTCAGATATTTAAATCCTCGCGAGTGACTTGAGAGCGACGCGAGTTTTACTCGTGGGATGCTGGATGGTAGGCTTGAGAAGCAGGGTAGGTAAATCTGGGGTTGGAGAAAACAGTCGCAGACTGAAAGTACCGTATAGAGTTTTTCAAGCGTGACGTGTATTCTGACAGACTGCTGCTTTGGCGAAATACGTGGTGCACGAAGCATGAGACGTTATGGGTACCAATCTTTACGTACCCAATGTGCCTAGGAAAGTACTAGGTACATACGTTGAATAAGTAGGGAAAGGATTTCAGCTTGAGTAGTACACTACTCTTTTTTTGACGCGTGGCATAAATGCCTTTCGAATTTTCAATGCATTCATACCGGATACTTTTGCAGAATCAGATATATGCTTGTGTTACTAGATTCCTGGTTGTAAAAGAAAAAGGTGTTTGTGAAAAAAAAAAAAGAAGGGTTCCTTGTAGTTGAATTTCGTGGGATGTAGGGTTTTTAGTTAATTACTATTTATCGATTTTTTTATACAGTTAATCGTGGGTAATAATTTTTTTGGTACTTGCGATAAGGTTAAAATGGGTATGTGTATGATATATGGTGGATTTCAGGTTCGACTTCAACAGAGATCACGTAGACGGCCAAGAGTTAGTTTGAGTTTGCCGGCGATGAGAAAGCTTCCACCATGGACGCCAGATATAACCGATCGCTTTGAAAGTTCTCGTGGGCAAGTTCTTATCGAGCAAGTACCAGGAAGCGAAGGATGGAGAGGGAAAATGAAGGAAAGGAGAAAAAAAGGTAAGAGGAATAAAGTTGAGTGAAGTCAGATCCACTTGGCGTTTTCAGAGACTCGAGTTCTTTTTACTAGACATTTCATTACAAGTATATAATATAAAGATGCTTATTCACTTAAGAATTTGTAAAGTACGATGATACAAGTGTGATGTCTCTAGTAAAAATAAAAATAATGAATTAGCTTTGAGAATAATAAGAAATTATGTTTATACATGATAACGATTTAATGCGGATGTTAAAAGGTGATGAATAGTTGGTTAAAATCGTTTTAGTAATTTATCTGTTTTGAATTCGTCGCGCCATTTGAATTAACCATAGAAAAGGCTGCTCTAGATGTGACGCTACGTACTAGGCAGTGGTGAGCTACCGGTGAAACAATAAAAATCCCTAGGCCGTCGTTAACTAACGAAAATGCACTTGCCGCTTTTGTATAAGTAATACAAGCTTTATTAAGTCTTTAATAAGTGTCGGATATGGCGTGGATAATTAAAAATTAAATATTTCGTTGCGAGAATATTTGTCTGCGTTCACTGTAGAATGTACGTTGAGCGTCACTGCGACTGCAGCGACAGTTTGAACCTGGTGGCGCGAGTGGCGATCGAGAATCATTAGCCTCATGGCGTGGCTGGTGCGTTATCTCTGCGAAGCGTCCTCAGATATTTCGGGATCTTCTTGTCCGTTTATCGAAAAGTAGTATGAATTTGTGTCGTGGTCATTCCTTGTCGTGCTTGTTACTGTTTGACGCAATGCCGGCTTCGAGAAGTTGTGGTTAGTCGAGATAATTGTGATTGAATAATTTCGGCCACTGAACAATGGGTAGCCATGTGGTGTCCGTTAGGAAGACTAGTGCTGATTCGGTTTTCTTCTTTGCAGTGAATAAACCAGTGGGGAATGGCGTTCCTTGGTTTTTCGAATTCCTGGCATCGCTCTCAATGTGTCGAACTGTATTTCAGTTGCTGAGGGTTCTTTGTACAGCGAAATGGTAAGTTGACGAATTTCCATTGTCTTTACTTATGCGCACCGAGTGAGAAGACAAGATGGCCGCTGTTACCTTGTCATTAGTCGAGCTTAATTATTTTTTGTTTTATCGAAAATTCATTCGGGAAACCGAACTATTTTTGACATTTCATCGCGGTAGAATATTGGCTGACACATTTTGTTCTGTTCAGTGAATACAAGGAGTGCATTGCCACAGTGAGGGAATATGACGTCATCGTAGCGGACGCGAAGGAATGTTGCACTTGAGCAGCCCTGGAGATATGTGCCCCTAAGAGATACAGCCGTTGACGAAAGGAAAGAAGGAAGTGCAGCAACATTCGGTCCATCGTCTGGAATCTGTGAGCGGTGAGTGGATTTTTGAGTCCCTCTGTCCTCCTTCATGTCGCAGGACGAAAGGTCCGAACCGTCACGGAGGTCAGTTGTAATTTTAATTACAAAGTGCATAGTGGCCGCCATTCGATCTTCGCTGGATCGAATGGTGAATGATATTTCTTCTTACGTATTACATGTCTATTCTTAGAGTAGGGTTCGGTCTTTTCTTGTTGAACGCGTTATATTACTTGACAACAAATGTTTCATAATCAATTCTTTCATTCGGTGCAATTATTATTTGAAAAACAATTCTGATTCTTTCTCGGCAGTTTATGCAAAATTGTGAACAAGAAAAGGAATGCGCGAGTGTCTTTTATCAGAATCCAGGTGGAAATTCGAATGCATTGCAATTTCTATTTTATTCCACTGGACGAAGATAAAAACACAGGGTTTTCAGGTGCTACATCAATGGTTCTGCTGGACCATGTCTCGTCAGTGGACAACAAGCTTTATTAATTTTTTATTGTAATTTTACGACAAAAGCGAGACGCACGAGGGACTTCAGCACAAACCTAACGTGACGGATTTTCGACTTTTATAATTTTAATAAAAATGATCTATATCGACTTACAAAAACCTATGTAATTATATTGATTACCTGCGTTCTCATTTCCCCATAATATTTACATTCTCATTCCGAAGCAGCTGGATCTTTAGCCCGTTCGAAATTTACTTGCTGTTTAATACTTTTAGCTTAGGATGTTTAATATTCATATTTTTTCAGCCAATCGCTAGGTGGGTGTAAATTTAAGTCAAGAAAACTTCATTGAAGACTGCCAATAATCGTGTGTGCCTCCACGTGTTACACCAAGGGTTGGTAACCCTTGAACTTTAGCCACATTCTCGCCCACCCCTCTACCTCCATTCTCGTTGCATATTTTCATAATTTTTATACCTCGGTTATAACTTTTCAAAACGTAACCATAGCCTTTCACTCATGTCCAGCCTTTCTTAAGTTTCTTGTGACTTTTTAAATTTATTTTCAATTAAAGAATTAGGGTCAATTAAAAAGCAATTATTGGCAGTTACATGAAGCATTTATTTAAACAAGTATGCCAGTGACGTGTGAGTGATGATCAGGTTAATCAAAGAGGTACGACTATATGAGAACAAATCAAATTTTAACAGTTCTGAGGAAAGGAAAAAAAAAAAAAAATCACCACACACAGGAAACAGTCGTACCTCCATATGATTGTGAGAACACATTCTTTTCTTCTTCTACAATATAGGCGGTACTTGTTTTTCAAACGAAGATGCTAATTCTTTGCTATTGCTTTTAAACAGATTTTTTTATATATTTTTTTTTATCCCCAACTGTCAATTCCCAGTTTTTCATTTCGGTCCTCTTTTCTGCGTAGGCATCTCTGGCATCTTTCTCGAGAAGAGGGCTGTCTATTAGATTTGGTTTTGAATTCTTTTTCTCATTCTGTTTTCTTAATCTTTCAATTTCGGCCATTTGTCTGCGTAGGCATCTCTGGCATCTTTCTCGACAAATTGGCTGCTTTTAATTTAGACGATAGAACCTTCTCTGTATTCTCTCTTCTATCCTGTGTCTTTTCTTTCCTTTAGTCTTCAGATGACAAGCACCGATCTCAGGGATGGCTACTTATTTCCTTTGTAGCCGCTTAGCATGTACGTTAGGCAGGCTTATAGCTTAGCGTATGGGATGAATGCTTAGTTTTAAGTAGATATAAGTTAGAAATAAACTTTTTTTAATTCCAACTCCCATGTTTATTTTTTTGTCCTTGTTTTTATTTCTGTTTTTATTATGTCGGGCATTGAAATCTTTAACAGTTCTACTGATCGTCGTGGGATCATCGTGGGATCATCGTGGGATCATCTTGGGAGCGTCGTGGAAGAGGCTGCCAGCCGAAGAGTCCCATTTGGCGTATTGTCCACGATGAAAGTTGCGTGCTACGTCCTGTGACTCTCATCGTGGCCAATAGCATCTTCGAAAGGTACGGATGTTATTTGAGCTCCTTGGAGAATTACGAAATTCACACGGAGCGCAATGATCATCCTCAATTTGTTTTCTCGCGTTGCCACTATGCCACTTTGTTGCATGTTGCATGTTACATATGACTATATGCCACGCGATATATATTATGCCAGTCGAATCCCTCTTTGCCCTTTCGCCGTCGTCGTCTGCACTTCCGATTAATGAAAATGTCATTAACTGACAATTGAATTATTTACAATTTCAATGATTTTACAAACAAAATTTATAAAATCGCTGCTGAATCCAAAGCAACTCGAAGGCAAGACTAGTACCACAAGCTGCATACGTGTCGCAACTTAACTCTTTGAAGCAGGGTGTAGCTCAGGAGATGCACCTCTTTGAAATCAGAAAAAAATGCACATATCACCATCCGATATGCTTAAGAGTTCATACTCAATGGTACTTTGAATCGCTGAATCCGAATCTGAAGTTGAAATTTTGAAGTTGAAAATGGTTGACTCTATACCCAAGACCAGTTTTCAGGTACATTGTGTGTAAGGAAAAATGTGTGCTTCAAAGGGTTAAACACGTGGGTCAGTCGAATGTCGGGATGAAATAAAATGATCGGTTTCGTCGTGTCACCTGCATATGAGTAACCCCGTAAGGAGTTTGCGCCTTCCATCGAGAGCTTTCAGTATCCTGTAAAAGGAATCGGAAATATTCGGATATTAGTTCTCTGCACATGGATCGTAATCGTGTGTGAGTTCAGGGAGAGAAACTGAGAGAGAGAGAGAGAGAGAGAGTAGGAGTGAACTCTGGCGTCTGCATGGATGGTATAAGGCCTCGGCTGCTGCCTTTGAGTCCGTGCCAAAGAACATTCCATATGAAAATAAAGCAAATAAATCGCATGCCTTCCGAGACCTTCAGACGTTTGCGTAATAGGAAACGAAATAGGATGTCGTTGCACCTGCTTGTTTTTAGACGGAAACACTGCAGCTACAACACCCCCTTTATCTGCAGGTGCATGCATTGCACTTACCATTTGCGATGCACTTCGAAGCATTTTCGATGCCCGTGTTAAACGCGTTTGTTTCCTCGTGTTGCACTCTATGCAATTTTTCCATTATTTTCTTTTCGCGCTTGACGATCGCTCGCTTTGTGTCGGACATTTTCCAGTTTTCAAAAAAAAAAAAAAAAATTGAACAGACTCGTACCCAATGTCTCGGTGAAATTCCACGTACTTTCCGTTGGGAACTCGAAGGAAACGTGATTTTTTTTTGGGATTACATTTTCCTCTATCTCCATCTCTAGCTCTATCTCTTGATCTATCTGTTGCTCTATCTCTATCTCTATCAAAGGAATTTTCTTTTTGGCGCGTCGAGGGAATTTATGTTTCGTCGGTTTATTCTTCGTGCTTTACACGGATAAATTAATTAATTTTAATATGCATCGATGTGATCGCAATCAGCAAAGTGCTTTTGAGTGTGCGGAAGCGCGTAGAGCCGGGCTCGGGCTTGTAAACGTAAAATTGCAGTAATGAAATTAATGGACGTTTGACACCGATGATGATGACGATAATAATAATAATGACAGTGGACTGCGCGACATACCAATAACGAAGCTGGTTTTTGCGACGGATGGCAAAATTGTTGAAAGCAGAAAAAAATAATGTCAATAAGGGTGACGTCAGTTGTCAGTCGATCGTTGCAAGGACGTTGAGCAGCATTAACGGCGGGATTGATGAATTTCTCTGTTTACGCAATACGTACGTAAATAATTGGCCATTAATAAGTATAGTACGTGACACGTTAGGTAGCTTCTTCGAAAGTATGAAATGGAAGGTTTTTTTTTTTTTTTGAGGGTTCTTTTCATCTTTTGCTAAAAAGACCAATTAGTTTTGTCTCCTCCAATGTACAGATACCGTAATCTCATCGGTGGCCATCAGGGCGGGCTTTGATCTTTCGCTAAAGAAACTCGACAAGATCTGGCTGGTGCATGAGGGTGGCGAATAAAATGTCGAATACGCGTGTCTCCTCTCTCTTTTCACACCTTTGAGCTTTGTCTGAGAAAGAGTCCCGATGTTATCCGATGTCGACCGACTCTCACGTTTAAGCAATAAATTCAGTCACGGCGTCTGCAGCACATGGAATCGGGTTGTCCATGGATTTTGAAGAAAAAAATTTGTTTAAACTACCCCTCGATGCTGAATTTCATAAATTTAGATCGGAAGTGAATAGATTTATTAATTTTCGATATCTGCCTTTGAGGCAAGCTGACAAGATTGTCTTGTCTCAAGTATTTTTGGTGGATTTTAATTTTTTTTTTTCTACCAGTAGAACAGATAGCTGCGCGGCTATAAATGCGGAGTTGGCAGGAAGTTCGTTCAGCTTCCGGTTCGCGATATCAAAGTCTTCGAATTTCAATGCGTTTTAGAGATGATCGCGCAAGCCAAAGTAAAGCGGGAGGGCCGGGGTTGGGTTAGTCGAGCGTCGAACACGGTTTAGGAGACTGTGAGCGTTCAGGACGTCGAACGTTTCACGTGCAGGCACCCCGACGTCGGCGTCGAGGCGCAGACACCGGGATACCACGTTACTTCCATGCGGACGGTGGCTTTTGATCTTTCCAAGTCTAGACTTCCTGTACCTAGTCCTTTTTTTTTCTCGTCCTCGATTTCAGTCGTGCCAACCCCCGCTCCTACCCCAACCGTTCATCGGGAAGTAAACGCTCCTGTAGGGACTTTTCCAAAACTTCACCGAATACCACCCTGATGTCCGTTACTGCCTTTCAGGATTCTCTCGCGCAACTAGACTTTGGTGAAAATGTTCGTTCGATATTGGCTGCACTGTTCCGCTTGGAATTAAAAAAGTCCCTAGACGCATCGCGAATAATTTACCAAAAATTTTTAAATTTACATAGTCGATTTTTTGAGATCGCAACTTTTTTGTATTTTTTCTTTTGGTCGAAATCTAGTCTCACCCGCGCACAGTGCTTTTGGGGCCAGTTTCTATGTTTCGTCATCGTATACAGTACGGGTGTGCAAGGCTCACGCAATGATCCCGCGGCCAACAAAACCAAAGGCGCTCAGCAATGAAACGGAACAGAGCCATTGAAAGAAGCGAATCAGGTCGATCCGAAGCTAAATTGAAATCCGGAATCCCAAGAGCAAGCCGAACGCGTTCCCGAGGTAGGAGATCACACCACCTCCCCGCCGCCCTCCCGCCCCACGTTGACTTTTCCTTTTTTATCTTCCTCCCTCGCTCCGCCACCTCTCTTACACTTTCCTCTAGGCATTCAACTCTTATACCATCCCAGTCAGCCAGTCCAGACTGTAACCCATTCCACGGCTCTGTGCAACCCTCTACTTACGTTCGGTTCCAGTGAATTAAGCTAAGGGAAGTCAATTGGAAAAGTTTTTTTTTATTGGCCTTCGTTTAGGAATTTTGCGATTCGAGCCCATATCGTTTTTATCCCCAGTCCTTTGGCCTCGTCCCATAGTGAATGAGGACCTTTTTGCGTGGCGGTGAAATTTCAGTTTCTTTTTTCTTTTATTATCGCTATTATCTATGTAACTTTTTGGCTCACAGCCTCGCGTACGCGTAATCGCGAGTAACGAAGGCTTTCGTGCGCGTGGCGCGGGATGCTCGGCTGGAAATACGTCATAACGTTACGCGTTTAAGGTATTTTTCCTTCTTTTCTTTCGGTTTGAAATTCAATCCTGTAAGGGCGAGCGGTTTATGGGAATCGGCGTTACGCTCGATGAAAGTGTGGCTAGCGCGAAATTTTTCATACCACACACCCCGTTTTATCGCTGTTTCGTTTACAAGCGAATTTATTCTATATACTTCGAATATTTCTCTCTATTCTCTCTCTCCTTCTTGTTCACTCAGTTTTGTATTATTATCTTTTATTTCACGTTGCGTGACGCTAGAATTCAGGGATTGCGGCATCTCGTCGTCGCGCGTTATCCGGCAAACGCCGGAGTGCTTGGTATCGTTCCTTCTAATCCCATTAGCTCAAATTCATGTGTCCATATGGTAAATGAAAAAATCGTGTCGAATAAAATACAACCATGTTCGCTCGATGCCTGCTGTCATTCAATTATTTCCGACGGACAATTATATCTGATGCGCCGTTGTTATCGGCTCCAAAAATGAATTCACCGTTCGAACAGTTTACATGCATCTCTTACCAATCCACCTGCATAAATAGAATATCAGCAAAACAGATATTCAAACTCCTGCTAGACAAATGCAACGTAGATCCTTGAAGAGTTGCGCGAAAATGAACATCGTTTTACACATTTACCGAGTGAAATAAATCCATCTAGTGTCGGTAGCCGTAGCGACTGGTAACAGGGTCAATTAATTGCAAATACAACGTCGAACAATTTATCAATACCAGATCCACGCGCGCGCTTCGCGGTAGACGAGAGACAACAGCGCCGCCGCGGTGCTTTGAACAACCACGGTTATCACACTGCATATCTATTCCAGAGAATGACAATTTACGTACCGAGCAACCAACTTGCACCAGAGTTTTTCCAAAATCAAAAGTAAAAAATTATACAGTTCTTTCGGAAATCAATCAATCAACACACTCCAATAGATTTCTGTACGTTTGACGCCTGTCATGTAGCTGGTAGACCCTGACTGTCAAAAACAGCAAATTCACACACATCGCCCGACCAATCAGTAAAGCGACAACGATGCTCCTTAGATTCGTAGATGAGGAATGCACTTAGCTCTGAGCGTGTTGAACGTGCTGTGATTTATGCGCGTAGCGTCTAGATTTGTAATGAAACAAAAGAAATGAGGAGATGAGAGTGGCTGGCAGTGGCCATTTATAAAATTGATCAACGCGCGCATCGAGCGAGCATCGGGACGCCCGTTCGGGGGCTTGATTGTAAATTGTAAGCAATTTCGTAATTGCGTGGACAAAGCAATTAAACCATTTGACTGGTTATGCCGGTGCGCGCGTATATGAGCCCCCACCTTTTTTACCCGTTGTACTGTGCGCCTGCGCGCTGGCAAAGGGATTCACTGGCAAATATATACCGTTCACGATGTACTGCACAGAGCAAACATCGAGATAATGCAATTTGGATAATGCACATTTTCGATGCGTTTCGCACAAAGTGCCAACTTTGGCATTTGTAGGTTGATACCTACTGCTGATACCAGGTAGGTGTTATTACGATTTTACATTACGCCGAGAGCGGTTGGCTCGCTCGAGCATCAACCGACTTCGTTACTTTGACTGATTTTCGGAGTTCTTTTTTTGAACTTTCTTTTTTTTTGAAATTAAAAAATGTTAACTTTCGCGTCGTTCTCTCGCGCGCTTCTTCCGCACCTCGGTCTTTCCCGCTCTACTCGCGCTTCGTGTTTCTGCGTTATTCTCAAGCAAATGAGGAATCGCGCGTTTCCACGGTAAACAGGACGGATGAAGAATTTACGGCCGCGCTGTAAACTCGGCCATAAAAGTCGCGCACTGCTTTCCAATCTGTCATAGGTCGTTGGGAGGAAGTCTCGCGAGTGAGGTAGCTTCGATCTCTTACTTCCGGTTGTCTCAACCTACGTTACGTCAATGCAATATGTATGTATATGCTATAGTCGTCGCTGTAGACGTATACGTTTGTAACGTTACGATGTACGTGGCTTGAAGCAATCGCAGCACGTCGGTTATCATCCCCCTTGGTTCCTATTCGTCGAATAATATTGTTGCGCCTCGAGTATCCAGACCCCGCGAACGCGCGATCGCCAAACCGTCCAGTCCACGCGTGTAGGAACGCGCTAAGTCAGAAAGGCAAATGGCTTGATGACCGAGAATTCCGAACGCAGTCAATTGCGCCACGATAAACTGAATTGCACGATTCGACGATTTTGAAGGAAGTGTAGCTTATGGCTGCACCTCCGAGAAAGGACAGTCTACAATCAATTTCCGAACGGAACGGGTGGTCTCCAGGAGTAGACTCGTACTGAAAGATAACTAAGTACAGTACTGTACTTATACAGATCCAATAGACGAACGTCATTCAACTGTATCTTTTCTTTTGTTTAGTTTCAACAAAACTTCACTGTTTCATTACATTCATGCGAGTTCCAACTCCTTAATCGGCAACGATCCCAAAAAATTCTCTTTAACCTAACCTCTCGACCGGAACTCCTTCGCCGACGAGACGTTCCGGCACAACGATATATATGTATATTTTTTCCATTTCACCTCGGTTGCTCTTACGAAAGCGCGACGGAGACAGTTTGTTCTCTTCAGCTTCACTGATAAATTATTTGTTCGTTTTTCTTTTAAATTCTCGTCTGCAATTTTGACTTGGTTATTAGTAAGGCAAATAGGTTCACAAAAAAATAGCCTATGAAGACGTCAGAAGTAATCTTCACCTTAACTCGGGTTCACGTCTGTCTGCACAAACGAATAAGGGTTGAAATAGGAATTTTAATGCCTCGCCGACGCTTTCGGATTCTATTCTCTGACGTGACGCAGACGCAGCTTGTATAGGAGGCAACAAGGCTGATCTCTATTGTGCGTATTAACGCTACGTAGAACAAGAGCGTTAATGGACATTTTCATTATGCATTCGTCCTTACGTCAGAGGGTGTTAATTAGTTATTTATACATGCCAAGTGACGCCGAGTTGTCGACCCTTAATGGGCGAGGACTCTGCCTGCCACTGGTATCGCAGTATTTGACTTGGGACTTTTGTCGGTGAAACGTTTTTCTTGACGTAATCGGGGCGATCAGGTGGTACGAGCAAGGGTTTCCTTTTTTCTTTTAGGTAGGGGGTAGTTTTACGGAGCTTGAAAACTGTTGAGATGCTCGCCGCAATTTTTGTCTTTCTTTTTTGGTTTGGTCGGTTTGCTTTATTCTTAAAAAATGTTTTCTGCTCTCTTGGCTTCTCTTTGCCACTTTCAAGTTTACCCGCTTTTCGACGAGCTCTAGTAAGAAGAGAAAATAAGCTAGGGTAGTCAACGACTAACGTGTACAAGCTAGGAGACAAAAACAAGAAGTTGGAAGCATACGAAGGTGTTAGTGTACCGGTAGGTAGGTGCGTCCCGTTCATGAAAACTGGTTAGGTACCACTACTCGTGCCTGTATGAGCATATACGAGCGACTTGTGCAGTTGCTTTTGATAACTGGTAACTGCAAAAGTACCGACTTGATCGCTTTCTCTGAAAACTTTTTTTTTTT
This sequence comes from Syrista parreyssii, assembly GCA_030142615.1. NCBI lineage: Eukaryota > Metazoa > Arthropoda > Insecta > Hymenoptera > Cephidae > Syrista > Syrista parreyssii. Next base: position 159,775 of record JARQTG010000211.1, read on the forward strand.
TTGCAAGAGACTTTTGATCTTTCACATATCTTCGGAGCATCAGGAGTGCGTCGCTTCGACAGATACAAGAGTACGTAGCTCGGTGAGGGTGGAATCGTAAAAATAGGAAAAAAAATAAAATTAGGGATGCAAAGAACAAAATTCAGAAGAAAGTAAAAGCGTCAGGGCGGACGTAAATTGTAAGCGGGGAATGGGTGGCGTCTGGCGGTCGTTGGGAGTAATGTAAAAAGGGCCCAAAAACTTTGAGGGCTGTTTTGGGATGCTGCGTGCAGACTCATCTACTTCTGAGGATAGATATCCCGCCCCTCCTCCTACCCTCTCTGCCCTTTTACCTTATAGCCACCTTACTCCACTTGGGCTCCCTTCTTTCTCTCCTTTCTTGATCTCTTCGAATTTTCAAAGTGCTACAGACCGTTCCCTCTTACCCTAGCTACTCGACCGACCACTCCACTTCTCTTTACGCGGGGTAGGGACACACCCTTACTTTAAACCGCAGACGACTTCTTTCCCCCCCGTATCTTGCGCAGTGTTGAAAAATTAAGAAACTCCTCACGAAGTCACCCCTAATTCCCCTCCCCTCATCTCCCCATTGCCAAAGTTACTAGGCAGTAAACATACGAGCCTACGCTACCTGCGTAGAATATGTTTGAACCCCTAAATTTTAACTATTGTTTAACAAATCCGACGGTCCTGATATTAGAAACTGTCAATTTACTACCCCTATTACGTTTTACAATTTCACCCGGTGCGTACGCAGTAGCATCCACCTACTTCCGTTGCAATATTTACTTCGAATAGCCGACTTGTCAAGTGGCACCCTCGTTATTGCCATTCCTGAGGATCCGTTCCATTCGCTACGGTAATCTCTTTAGGGATGTTTTCACCCTCTGGTATAGTGACTTTGTAGAATTCCAAGTTCCCTCTGGTACTTCCGCTCTCGCGCGAGTATTGGCGCAAAGAGGAAAAAGAAAACCCCTATTTCGAACAAGAGATCGCCCAGTAGAGGATTGCAGTATCTATGTAGCACGCTGATCTCAGTATCTTTTTTCTTGATTGCGGACAGCGAAGTACGCGACGTGGCATCGTTATCACGAGACTCGACAGGATTATCATTTTTGGTCCATCCGCTCTCGCGGAAGGATACGTCTTGCTTCTTTACCCCTCGTATATACACGTACACAGTTATACAGTAAGAGACTGCAATCCAGGCACTCGTAAAAATCCCACGGGATGAAGAACATCTGCCGAATTTTTATACGAGCGATCGGTATCGCTGTAGATACGCTGTAGATACATTGACTGCGTGAAGGCTGGGATGGCGGTAGAGCGCGGTGGGGTGTTCGGTGGCGTCGGGATGTGCTCGCTGCCAGGACGTGGCGCGGATGAAGACAAACACACAGTCCTGGAATGGGCGACGGTGCGCATAAAATATTCCTATCAATTTACCGGATGAGAGGGGATGCTGCTAGATAGAAAATAGATTACCCGATATAAACTGCCGCAGTATGGAACCTCGTTTACTGCTACTGGCCTGCCAAATTTAACCTGCGTTTTATGCACTGTGTGCGCGGCTCCCTCTGCCCGTTCTTTGTGTATCCGCGTGTCTTCTACTCGGATACCTGTTTCACTCGTTGTTTTCCTCTCTCGCATCCATATGTACACGGGGTAGCGAGTGGCAGGTTGCACGTAATTGTTCACTCTTCAACTTTTGCCTTCGCTTCCACCTAGATTGTACTTAACGTATTACGTAAACGAACGATCACACGCGAAATTGCCAAACTGCTTTTGACTTCTCTCGCTCTGGTCGTAAATTTAACTCGGATGCCGTATTAGACATGACGAATGCGCACCGCTAATTGAATTCGAGCACGACTGTAAGTAGCGCGTCTTTTGTACCGTGTATATCGGACTTTTGCTGTTCCGCTTCGCCGTCAGGTCGCCTGTCACTTTGCGTCTTCATAGAGTTTGGTCGCTTTTCAATTGTTTCCGTAGTGCGCCGGGATGAATATTCGTTGTGACGTGTATCGTCTGAGGATGCAGGATAAGAGCCCAAGGTGGTCCCCGTCAAATCACTGCCTGGCGGCATTACCGTTCACAAACATTTCCCATTAAGCTCCCATGGGAGAAGCCAAGTGCAATATTGAATTCCCACGGGGATAACCGGGTGGTTGGGGGTGGGGTAGTCCGGGCCCCTTGACAAATCTACGTTGCGGTACCAAAGTCTCTGGCATCCTTATAAATTTAATAACGCGAAATGACGTGACCTACGACCCTCTGCTGCCACCCATTTCCTACCCCTACCTTCATCCCCTTGTCTCAGCCCCCTCTGAAATACCCGACTGCTACCGGGCCACATCAATACTGCACAGTCCTGTTGCACTCACCCTCTGTTCTGTCGGATACTATCTATCCGTGTTCTTGTTCTCCCCCTTATGTGAGAAACTATCTTCGTGCTCTGATCTCATGGCAAAGATGGGTTTGACACTTCTGGCACGTGCATTTAGTATTGAAAATTTATATATTTTGGTAATTACGTTTGGAATTGCGTGATTGGCTTGTCGATTTTGTTTCGGTAATAATTAATGTTACTGATCGAAGGCGCCCTCGAGACACGTAACGAGGGTGAATTTTATTTTCTCTTTGCGGCTCCTTGGATCAATCGGAAGTTTTTAGTAGGCAGCGAGAGAGAAGGATGTTGGGGAAAAAATTGAGTGGGAAGCAAAGCCAGGGTTCCGTCACCCTTTTCTTCTTTTTTTTTTTTTTTTCGTGTGATTGTAATAATCCTCCCTCCCCCTGTTTCCCTCAAAGGGATGACTAAGTATGGACTATTTCATGTAAATTTGGAATTGAAAGTGGCACTTTTCTTTCTCTTGCTTTTCATCGCTGGCGAGTTCTTGTTCTTTTTTCGTTTTTGTTATTAATTCCTGAGATAACGGCGCCGCGTGGCTTAGCTGCATGGGGGGTGGAATTGACGAGCGGGTAGTAATGTAATTTGCTTCGAATATCCTGGGACCGCGATATTCTATGTCGTTCTTTAATAAATTTGCATGGAAACGAGCAGTAAAACGGATTTTCGTCGAGCCACTCGACGAGAGCAACAGTCGAAACATTGTCACGCTGTACTGCCAATCTTTCGCTTCTATTATGCTGTTTACGGTTTGTAAATACATGCGTAGCACGAGAAGTATCTCAGTAAATTTACGTCCTTTGCGAAACAAATTTGACTTGTTTCACACGTGTAACATACGTGTACTCCGAAGCAAAGAAAATTTCGTACCGAAATTAGCTGACGCGTTAAAAAGAAAATCTTGATTTAAAGTTTGCCGGTCGTACAGTATATCTTGCGTTAAAAGGCAAAAGGAAAAATAGAAAAGAAAAATATCTATCCGCGGGCAAGCGATCGTGCAAATGTTCCCGTTCCTTCGCCTAACCTCGACAGTGAAACAAAGCGAGAACGTGCAGCTTTTCCCTGACAGTGGAAAGCCGAAGTGGTTGTCAAGCCAATAATGTATTTTTCTCCCAGCAAAGAAATGCGCATTCGAGTCCAGTGATTCGGTCATTCCAAATGCATAGAGTTCATAACTTATTCGCGTCGCGGGGTATGAACAGCAGAAGACACACACACGCGTTATGTGTATTTTGCGAAGATGGCAAGTATTATCCGCGTGACTTTTGTTTCGCCGTCTTTCGCCGTGTCACGCAATTTACGTTTCTGAGGTATGCGGAAATAAATTTACATTCATTCGCTCGGCGTCGCGCTTACGCACCCGTACGATAACCGTGCCAGTATCTAAAAAAAAAAGGGAAAAGAAAATATACATTCATTTATCTCTATCTAGTATCCTTTCACCCCTTCGTTTTTCTTCGTTCCCTCACCATCCGACCTTCTCACATTTCTTTTTTTCTTCGTTAAGAATATTAAAATTTGTACGTCTGCCATTTTCCGCGCTGTGAATTTAACGACCGCGTGACGGCACTGCCCCCGTAAGTCTCCTGCCCAGTTATAACGTAGATGCCGTAACGAGGTAGAACCCCCGGCCGCCTATAAAAACGAGTTAAAACGCTGAGTCAAGCTAAAATCTGACAGGAAAATGCAGGTGAATTACGGCCGCTGAGATTTAATATTTTTCCATCCCCTATTTACCCGCCCTTCGTCCTCCTCCATCCCTCTTGACGTGCATAATGGTTTAATTGGAGTTATGCGCGTACGGATGCACGCGTGTACGAGTCCAAGGGGTCGGGCTGGAAATTAACTTGCAGCGCACGAGAAATATCATAATCTTGGGCTTCGAAGAAAGTGTAAAAAAGATTAAAGCATGAAATCGTAAAAATTTTTCTGGATCAGGTGACACTAGCTTTTCTTTTATGCATTTGAGGAAAATTCTCTAATACCAATGTGATAATAATCATTGGAGCGAGGGATGCTTGTTCCTTCCTTTCTGTAAATTTCACTTAAATTGTTCGATCCCTTAGATGCATAATGCATTTCAATTAACTCTGTCACTGGAGTGCATCAAGTGCACTTGCGCTAGGATATTAGACGTGTCTCATACCCACGAGAAGGAATTACGGCCTGGTATGCACGGATGGCTGGTTCTTAGGGTATTTGGGGTTGATTTCGTTGCATTACGTTTCGAACCCCCTGCGACGTGTAACTGATATTTTTTTTCTTAATCTTTTTTGTCCTCGTTATATTTTTTAATTGTCTTACAAATCTGCAAGACCTGTTCTACGTTGCTCTACTGTAAGCGTGGCGCGCCAACCCCTCGTGCTATGCATTCTAATTAATAATTTAATGCAGAACCGTAAAGCCAGTCCTATGATCTGCCGCGGAAGATTTTCGTGAGCCGGTTATTAATACGAATAGCTATAATGTAAAAAGAAAAATGCACGGGAACGCACCCTTACGCCACCGTCAGTCCCCTCGGGAGAGCGGTTCGACGGCAATGTCAGGCGTCCCGACGTTGCTTTAGCGCTTCCCGCTTTATGGCCCTGTAAAAATGACTAAACTTAGATTAACATGGAGAGCCACGTTTCCTGTAGATATTCACATCGACGCCCATCTTTCCTTCGTTATATCCACGGGGTTCAAGAACCACCCTGGAAACGTACACGAATAAGTCCTTGGATGAACTTTCACAAGTTTCCTTCGATATAGAGACTTTTCCGAAATCCCAAGTGCTACCGGTCAATTTCAAAATTATTATATATCCGTACTCTTAGGTTTACCCCATGTTTTTTACTTCAAATTTTCATTTGCTATGCTCCTTCGCAGTACTTGTTACTTTCCTGGGTTATTCTATGGGGTTGTTGGCTTCGAAAAACTTGATGAACCAGTACCAACGGTATGACCGTAATTAATTATGACTTTTTTTTTTTTTAATGGACGTATCTATAACTACAAGCACAGCTACCCCTCGAGCTTACTCCACGGGACACGAAGTTCAGTTCGACCAATCTCGTGTCACGTTTCGGTGCTAAAGCTCGAGCGAACGCGGACACGATGGCTGCCTCCATAAAGCTAAAGGATGTAAAGGGATCCAGAAGGGACGTAGTCGGGGTATGGTTGCATCGTTGCACCGTTGCCCATCGCTACGTTTGTACCGGTACCGATTGTGTTAGATGACTAACACATGCCGCCCTCTGCTGGCAAATGAGTCAACGTTTCCGTACGGTAAAGTCACTTGGCCGCCCGTAGCGTCGGCCACCACCGGGTTCGCCATTTTCTACGGAACAGTTCCGAAGGGATTTTCAGGGTCCGTGACTTTAAATGGAACGTAATTCGTCGCGTTGTTACGCTTCGCGAGGCCCTGCGCGTTCATAATTCGAGTCAAATCGTTTGACTTCCGAGAAATTCTAGAAGCCAGCAGCGCCGCCACGCGGCAAATCCGCGTAACGGACGTGCCTTTCGTCCCAAGCACATACCCATTGTGCATTATTTGAAATTGCTAAGCGTCTAACTCGAATTTCATCCAGGTATCGCAGAGTTCGTGTAGCACGCAGGGGTTAGGTAAATTCGTAGGTGGGTGGTTGCTTTCTTCGCCCTTAGCTCTACACTTAACTAGAGTCTAAGTCGACCTCCTCATCTCGGAATGATTTAATAATGTGTGCAGCATTGGGCTCGCCTAGGAAGCCTAAGCAGGGATAATCCTTTTAACCAGTTGTCTAGCAACCCCTTTAACCCTAGAACGTCGGTGACACAACTAATTCCAGCAGATATTGCTTACAGGGGTGAGTAGCGCTGACTACTCCTCTACCTACCAGCCCCTCCCCTCGTGGAATTCTAGGACGACCCCCCTATCTCAGGTTCTGCCTCTTTCTCTCCTTGTCTTGTGCCGTCTGCTTGTCGTTTGTTTCTCTCTTTATCTTTTCTCTTCTCACTTAGCCCTTGCCTGATGGCCTGTGTACCAGTGAGAACGCATTTCTCTAGGGGTGGGTTATTACAAGATTTTCGAGTTTATTGCCAAAAGGGCTGCCTGCGCGAAGGGTTTTTCGACGGGCAGAAACGGCAATTCCGTCATGCAATTTCGGACTCTTTGCTTTAACAGAGGGAGACACATCAACGGGCACTACCCTTATCCTTAATGGTAATTGGGGCGGATTTCCAACGAGTCTCTCGAGGGCCCGTGTTGTCATTGATTTTAATAACTGAGGGAGGTGGAATCGACGATTTAATCAGGTCAGGGATTCGTTCAATCGTCCCTTGTTTACGGGGCTTAATAAATCTTTGATTGTTTTTCTATCTTTTTCTTTTTACTGTCGTTCACGTCACTCGTCCTGCCATCCACGACAGAAACTACCCTTGCGCTTGAAATTCAGTGTGTCCGTCGACTGGTAATCAATCCTACGATCTGATGCGAGTGTACTCTTTTATTTGCTTAAGGGTGCCATCCCCTACTTACGATTTCCCATCACGAACGAGTCTTAAGCGTTTTCCAACACACTGGACGTGCGGAGACGTTCTTTCTTTTTTTCGTTCCTTCTTTTAACATTCGCACAAGGATTTACTCTCATTCTGTACGCTGCCACTTGGGACGTATTAAAAAATTCATAAACCTCGTGCAGGCGCTAGAATATCTGCACACGGGTTACGCCAAGTAAATTCCAGCATAGAGATAGCACGTGTCCTGAGGTAAGGATGCTGCAGGAAAATTGTGCATTTTACGAGAAAACTGCGAGATAAGATGCGCCGAGTTTGAAGCTTAAAGGCGACAGAGGCTATAAGACAAAATCTTATTACCTCATAGGTAGTGCTTTGAAACAGTTTGAAATATATTTCGAAAACATTTCTTTTCTTTCACGTCATAACAATTTTTCCCTACAATTATTACCTGGTCCGTATCAGTAGCGTAATGCCCATTCACATTCGCGCACCCTTATTTTCTTTGTTTAGATTGGATTTGGGGTTGGAAGTTTTATTCGTTCAAGGAGATAAATTTGCATGTATGAATATCGTCGCTTCCCTCGATTCTTTATACTTTTATCTTTTGTTATCTTTTGTTTTTCTCCTACCCCCCCGCCCTCCACTGTTACACATATACTGTTTTTTGTCTTCCTTCAACTCGCTTGGAAATTTTCAACGCGAGCGACGCGCAATTTGACCGGTGAGTTTCGAGCGCGAAGAGTTCAAGTGGGTTTTTGAACGTTATGTCGCTTCGTTGTGTACGGGGATGAGTTTGAGGAGCGCGAAGGAGTATTGTGGGTGGTGATGGGTTGGGTTACAAGGGTGGCGTCGACGCTATCTACGGTTTTCCGGTTTTATTTAAGACAACAGCGGCGTCGTGAAGCGTCTCGGCATTATAATGCACCTGGCGCAGTATATGCCGAGTTTACGAGGCCATAAACTGAAATGAACCTTAATATGAGAATGTTATAGTTTGGTTTTCATAAATTTCGCGTAAAGGACGCGCGAAGCGCCCGGTCTCGTCTCTATTGGCAGGTGTCGATTGCGGACTGCGGATGAAACTTTTCTCTCGTTCTAGGGAAACGTATATTGCTACGCTAATTAAGAAAAATATATATATAACCAACATAACCGGGCCGTTACTTGTCTTTAGTCATGCAATGGTCGAACTGAATAATTCGCCAAGTCGGTTCAGATGACGCGGTGTCGTATGCATCGTGCATTAACCGTCGTCGAGAATTTCATGAAAATCATTGTAATCGAACTAGCTCAGAGGTTTCGCTAGTGCACATTGTTGCCTCGATTTCGACGAGACTATGGGTCACGCTATAGGTGATGCACTTAAGGTTCAGCAGTGCATCGAGTAATGGCGCGAGACCTTAGGTAGGCACGGAGGCAGGTTTGTCCGCTGCTGGCTTGTCAGCCTCGTAAGATGCCCCTGTGCATACACACTGCCCCTATGGGCACCATTGACCTTGTATATAGACGGAATTAAGTATCCCATAGACCCATAATTATATTTCGTGTTTGATAAATAATTTTAGGAGCTCGGCTAGCTTCGGCGATGTCACGCGTGTAGCTGAGAGAATGTTTTGTGCCGTTCGAATGGTCCGGGGATGTAAAATGGGGATGAAGAGAAGAAAGAATAATGCATTGCGAAAAACACCGTGAGAAACTGGCGACGCGCACAGCTATGGTTAGTAAACGCGCGCAGTTGGCTTATGCAGAGACAGCATACGTTTGATACGGGAAAACCAATGTGTGTACGTTAGGGAGGTGTAGGTTGGGCTGGGTGAGGTTAGGAAACGCAGAGGGGTGATTTTACCCGTGTATGCTTTCACCTGCGGGGTGTGGAATTTGGCGAGATTAAAAATTCAGAAATATTCGTGCAAAATACACGGGGTGGAGAGCTTTTCCTCGTAACGGCCCCAACGACTCCCTCTTCAACCCTTCGTAACATACGCATCCGTACAACCGTGCAGATGCTAGCTAGTTCGTAGCTGTCTCGTACTGGTATTCGTACTTGTACGTACTGAAAAATTCTGTGTATATATACGTATAGTGTACGGTACTGAATTCACCCTTCGTCCCCCATTCAAGGGTTTACTGACGCGCATTGGTCGAGTTCCAGGGGGTTGATGGAATCGGTACTGGGGTTAGTAGTGTATCGAGACGGCCATGGAGGTTTGTGGTGGGAGGTGGTGGATTGCAAAATTGTTCACGCAATTTGTCTGATTTTTATTTTCGAAGTTGACCGTCGGCGCCCCTAATGGTTTCGTCACCCTCGCCCACCGATCACATCTGACAAGGGTTTTCGTATGTCGATTACACGTTTTAACACTGCCACCCGCGAAAATTCCACTGTAACAATTTTCATTGGTCCCTTAATGGCACACTCTTAATGTCCCGTAGCCATTTTACGTTTTACTATGGCCGTATAAGACAAGGGTGTAAATTTTCTCGTTTTACTTCCTTTTAATTGGAAACTACATCGAGGACTTTCAGTACGTTGCACGTTATTTCTTTCCTTTCGCTTTATTTGCTTTGTTGTATTTTCTTTCTTTCTTTTTTTTTCCTTATTTCCCTTACTAATCCTCTTTACACACCTCCCATACCCCATTATTCTAACGTTTACATTAAACTGGGTCAAATATGCACGGTAATTCCCTCTCGTACTACTTAAAGAGCCAATCGCGTTTGCACGCTCGTATTTTCCATGGCTGCAGTATGCACTTCGAACGATGTTAGGAAAATTGGCTTCTTGTAATTGAGTATTCGTACGATAGGCGGCTTGTGTAAGAGGGGTGTTTGGATATTGTACGCGAGGCAAGCTGTATAACCCAGGAGGGGAAGCGATAACGCGCGCTAAACGATACAAGCCAAACGTTTGTAACGTCATTTACGGCGATATTTAACATTACCAATATGAAAAATAAAAATGTTCTCTTCGCGCCGCCATGGGCCGCTGTAAACTGCTTACGCGTACTAATGATCCGGTTAGCAGTTGGTACTAGTGTTTATGGTTGTCCCATACGTCTGATTTATAGGGATTTCAAGTGACAATAATAGTGAGAAATCGATGCTCCGCTTGGCCTAGCTCGTGTTGTAATAATGCGTAATAATGCCTCAACGTGTATACACCGAGTATTTATCCAATGCGTACACCCACGCATGACGATCCCGTCCACGTGTGGATGGGTGTGTACTCGCCATTTCAAAATTAACACAATTATCGATGTACCGTTCAATGATTTATAGGGGATGAGAAGGAGAGAGAGAGAGAGGGGAGTAGTGGGTGGATCGATCTCGAAATTGGAGTCTCGGTTGTCTGATGTTTCGTATTGAAAATTTCATTGCCGAGATAATTATTTTATATTTGTTTGGTTGATTGTAAGAATATCACGTGATGCTGTGCGGTCTATCCGTTGAACAGTTGATCGGTTCTTACGTCACTGGCAACTTTTTTTTCTTTTTAGTATACACTCTGAGTGGTGCCGCTACTTCAGCGCCCTCGAATGCTCCGATTTCGAGCGGAGTTGAGTGCTGATGCCCTTCGTGCATACATGTTTGTCGAGTTTCCGATATGCACATATTTGAGTGAGGAATCGATCTCACTGAGCGAGTTGAGAGAGAGAGATGCGGTAGTTGAAATCGGAGCTTGTCCTAAAGCACTAGTGTCTGACAGTACATTCCAAGCATCTTCTTGAGTTGGAACATGATTGCAGACAGGATCTTATGTGGATAGTTGAATTTTCGTTGATTAAGCAGTTTTTGGGTAGGTCGGGACAAATAAATAAAAAATTCGCGTATCGTACGAGTGGTGGATCGATTTTTCAAATTTGACATCCACCTAGGTACTTGCGCATGCGATGCAGATCGTGTAGCAGCGTGGCTCTCGCAGTTAGAAAAGGACCTACTGGTTAGGATTTCTCTAACAATGTATCTCGACGATGCGACTGGATTCAATGTGCTGAAAATCAAAGCAGTGCTAATACCCATCGGGGCTGTACGGGGGTTTTAGTATTGCAACTAGCCAGCAACGCTGGAATAGAATCGTAATGGGGTGCCAGTCGGTGAAGAGAGGTCTGTACCCGAACGATAGCGCAGGTCGACTAAAAGCCCGGAACAGGAGTTTCGAGCTCGTTTTACGCAATTAGCGAATGCAGTCCCGCAAACGCAAACGTAACGTAGTCGAGCGAGTCCTAAAACAACGGAACTGCGTGTGCGGACTACTAGGAGGGTAGCCGGGAACTACCGCCGGGTGTATGTATGTACCAGTGGAGGTGAGATAGCCAGTGGGTGGGTGAGAAGGTGGAGGAGGAAGGAGGAGGCAGGATGAGGTGGTGGTAACACTGGCCAGGACAACGAGGCAGTCCTGGAGGGAAGTAAAATCATGGGGTCAGCATGATTCCTGCAGTGTGGCGTGTCGCTACGGTGTTCTAGCTAACGAACGTTATACACGTTGGAAGGTAGCGAGTGCGATAGAGACAGAGTGAGTGTGAGAGGGAGGGAGAGATAGAGAGAGAGATAGATAGATAGATAGTGAGAGAACGTGGGAGACTAGGAGAGTTAGCGAGAGGTGGGATATCCATTTGGGGGTTCTGTGGGGTCCCATACTCTCTCAACCCCACAGAGCTCGGCTAACCGAAAGTCATCCGTGGTCGGGGTTTAGTTTCGGGTTGATAAGTTAATCTCGCCTGTCTACTCCTCCGCGTGCTCCTGACGTTGCCTTTGATTTATTAGAATGTCGATGAGGCGAACGGGCTGTGTGCCAGTAGTCAATAGGATTGTGTTGGGCTCCTATAAAAATTGCCTAGCGGTAAATGTTCAGGTTTTCTGCTAAAAATTGTTGTATCGTGCAATGAATCGATATTTTGTGATTTGTTTTTAGAACTATTATCGTTGAAGATTTAAGACAATTTTTGGGAAATTTTTCATCTCGATATCCCTCTTTGGACACGTGTCAGGATTATGACGATGGATTCTCATTGCTCGGTCGAATCATAAAAAAATGATTGGGTATTCAGGGGATGCCAATAAAGGAGATTCTAGATCGGTCTGAGCATCTTTGCCATGCTCTGATCGGCTCGATTTCTCAACAATTCGCGGTATGCATGGGTGAAGCAATACCGGGTCGTACCGAAAGGGTAAGGGTTGGCGATGTGCCGAGGTACCGTTGAACGTTGAGGGGTGTGAGGATTGGTTGGTGGGTGGGTGAGGGGGGCAATAACATACCGCGCCGCCCCTGAGTACTAGGAATAATGGAGCCCCTCGACTATCCATGATTAACGCGGCAATAACGATTATTTATAGGCGCAAAACAATGTTTCGCACTGTCCAACCTGGGGCAACCCTCTCGCGTACAGGGGTGTCTCTGCTTCTACGCGAACCTCCATTGCCGTCCACCTCCTCACTGTTGGTCGCTCGTACCATTCTCACCCTTATACTCGAGCTGAATCCGTGGCAACGATCTGAATCAGCATTCGCGATTGGTCCCCTCATTTCTGCTTGGATTTATGCAAAAATTTCTTAATGCGACGGGGCGTGGGTGGCTTTTCAATTAATTGGGATTCGTACCGTCATTGGCAAGGGGTACTGGAACCGAGGGTGTATTTTCTTCGTTTTATTTCTATCGAATGTTCCAACTTGGCTTTGAATAGTGCCTCTTGCGCAAAATCAAATCGGCTATTTGACCGTGTCTTTGATATATTTGATCGTCCCCTATTTCGTGTATGCAGGCATTAATTTATTTCAGGAACGCTTTGTTTTTGTTCTCTAATTTTCTTTTATCATTCATTGATAGACACACTTTTCGAGGCTTCACGTAATTGCGATGGGTATAATCTGTATTTCCTAATTACGGACGATTCGTTCCTTGCTTCAGTATTTAAGGGTTGGGATGTATTGCGACTGAATGTTTTTTTTTTTGGTTTATTCGTTTTACATCCCCCGAGACGGTTGCGCGTTGACTAATTCAAAAAGCAATTTCTTACGTTGTCATATGCTCAAAGAATTATATACACACAGAACTCGTATCTCTTGTCACCAGAATGTTGTGTGATATATTGGATACGTCGACGAATATATTTTTGATTAAGCATTAATTGTATGGCTTATCGATTCTTTCGAGAGCGAAAACTATCGTTCGATCGTCGGCAAACGCAGTTCATTTTTCATGCGTGGTTTGGCCACGTGCCATCTCGAAGAGGAGAAGGAGGTCGAGAGGGAGAGAGACAGAGAGAGGGCAGAGGGGCACATACGGCCTTTTGTTTCCTCCCTTAGGCTCACTCTTCGGATTTTCATATCTCACGTAGGGTAGTTTTCACGATGTCATTGTTTGGACGGTCAGAGCTGTGAAATATGGTAATCTCGGTTGGGTCTTCTCTTCAGGGTTCGCGCGAAGGTAGGCGGGATCCTGTTGTCTCATCAGGGACGAGAAGGGATGCTGGGGAGTGCGAGTACGCGGGGGTGAATAAAGGTGAAGAGATGAAGACATCTGATCTGCCAGCACGCGAAAGACCAAAATATTATTTACATTTCCAAAGAGAAATCACGGGGGTTGTTTGAGTCATTTTATTTTTTGTTTGGTCTTTTCTTCTCTCTCCTCGTCTCGCACTTCATAACGTTTTCGAAATTCCATCTATTCCAACGTATTGGGAATAACTGGGCGTCAGGGGTGGGAATAACGCTCTCTTCCTCCTTCCTAACTGCCAGCTGACCAACCCCTGCTCGTACGAATTTCATTCCCAATAAGAATTCTTTCGTATCTCGTATCGGTAGCTCTTTCTTGGATCATTTCTATGCACGATGCGGCCTTGCACGAGAGTACCCGACGCGAGCCGGAATCGGCCGAAAGCAATTTTTCCCTAAAGAATCTACAGAATTCGATGCATAGCCATTTGGTGGGCCCCCCAGGAGGGTAAGGGTGTGAATAAATTAGAGTGGATTTCCGGAAGGGAGCATCCGTCGAAATATATTCAAGACGCTCCTAGCAAATGCCGTGAGATAGAATATCAAAAACACATAAATAGTATGCCGCGCGAGCCTAAAGGTAGCATACGAAAAAAAAAAAAAAAAAGAAAACCTCGAGGGTTGTATACGTGTACTTTATTTTTCGTTTTACTCTTACTCTTTGCTCCTCGGCACGTATGTGCGCAGAACGCACATGAGATTTTCCAGCGAAGGAAATGCCAAAGGGTAGAGGAGGAGGCGGGATAGAGTAGGTACATTTCCAATTTTATAGAAAGGCCTCTTTTTATTCGTTGGAATTTACAGAACCATTTTCGCGTTCTCCCATTGGCTGAAGATGTAAATTTTAGTTCGAGGTAGATGAAACTTTTTCCCTTTCTTCCTTTTTTAAATACATTTATTCGTTTGGATCGAGTTTCGACCTTAGGTTGTATACATAACTATGGCTATTCGTTAAGAACTGATCCGATGACTTCGAGATCGTTCAGGTCCGATTCGCATATTGACACGAACTTGTCTCAGATTCTTTTCTTTTCTTTTTCCTCTTGTTTCATTTCCCATACGTTTCCGTCTCAATTGACTCGTGACAGTTTTCACCCCCCTCCCCCCCCTCCCCCCTCGATAGAGGATTCTCAGACGCAGTCCCAACCCCACGTGGCAGTAAAGAACAAGCGACACCTAATGAACTTTTAACCCTGATAACTTTTCGCAGTGACACGACTCGATTGCACCAATCCCCAATAACGTTGCCAATATACGTAGTGAAAGGTAGCAGGGTTGTGGCGGGGATGGGGGTTGGTACCTTCGATTTCAGGATGCGTTCACAGCTTACAGTCGTGTAGTCGTATAGTTGTATACCCTGGTTAATTTGGCTTAATGCCTGCCTACCTACCCACTGTCACACTCGGACAACGGGGGGAAATCAATAAAACCAATAAACTCTTGGCAATAACGTGTTAATATCCGGAAGGGCATTCTACGCCCGCAGCGTTTGCTGTCACCCTTTTCCCGTTCGCCAAGGGTTTCAAGACTCGTGCCAGATGCCTCGATAATGCTCCTTCGAGGTTCACCTTTACACGGTACTGTCCAAGCGTTATTGGGGTTGGCGATATTAATAAAAATGCTTGGGAGCATCGGCCATTCGTACTTTGCATCGATAGGATCATTTATTTCCTCGCGCGATTGCAGATCTCTCGGATGTTCATATCAGGGGTAGATTTGTATCTGTCCTTCTTTATAATTGTTATCGGAAAATAATTCTGTTTATCGATGAGCAATACATTACCTCCTTAGTACAACGTCGATCTCAAGGTTTATACCTGATTGTGTCTGATCATATTGTGTCTGATCGTACACGTATATAGGGCTACGTTCCACAAGAATAATGGATTTAATTCACTATCCGTAGACGGACGCGCTAAAGAGTTGGCGCGCTTGGAAAAATCCAATACTGTCGTTTCCTCCCTTAAACGAGCCTTTGATTGGACAGCAATGGGGTTAGGACGTTCGTTAACGGCAGATTGCTAATTCCCAATTGACGAAACACTGACCGCGTTGTACCCCAAAACGGCACTGAAAGCTCCGTTTCTCGCAGCCAGCCAGGAGACTGTGGTTGTGGGGTTAGCAGGCATATAGGGGGGTAGTGGATGGTACATAGGATATTCCGGGGTAACTCTGCGGGACGTATGTGAGACACTGTACGAAGGTTCAACATTTCGGATAAAGAGTCGATTCTCAAAGTGTGGATGTGGCGAAAAAAAAAACTCTGTCTCTGAAGGGAATATAGCAAAAAAAGCAGGGAAACACCCTTTGACCGTAAAAAAAAATTGCACCCGTTGCACAATGTATCGTCGGTGGTTCGCTGGTATTTTAAAGGGACAGTTTGTTATCTCGCGCTTCTCGTATCTAGGCGAAGCTATAACCGGAAAGCACTCTCCGACTAGAAGCGCAGACGACTGGCGAGAATCTGAAATTTAGAAAAATTACTTTCCATTAGTATGCGGAATCCGCGACGGCATTGCAAATTCAGATCGCGATCGCTTCCCGCGGCGTCTGCCCAACAAAGTTACATACCTGCTCGTTGGCCACCTGTCAATAATTTGAACCCGAGTAACTTATGCACGTCCGACAGAGGCGAACCCAAATGACGGCTAACTTGTCCGCTGAGCAGAACAAGTTCGTGTGGCAAATTCACCTGCATTTTCGCGGGAACATCTGAAATTTTGCGTAATATTCCATACGTGGCATCAAGTGAAAGATATAAAGCAGTGCTGTGTTATACGTTAATTAATAAGAGTGTTGCAGCACTGAACGAAGGAAAAAAGAAATTTCACAAAATAAAGTCGTTAGTCAATTTATTAGAGAATAATATGCTACTACCATTTCGAAATTGATTAAAAATTCGATTGGTTTTGAAGAAACGCAGGTGTAAGATGGTCGTTACATGAATTTCAGTTTATGTTTTTTAGAATAGACGTGCAGTTGCTCAGAGCGCCATAGCGCTGCCGTTCTTTGTCGCGCGTGTGTCGGTCCGGTACTCTTTGAAGGGTAGTGAAACAAAAACTTTGAACTCGATAGAAAAATGTACAACCTGAAGTAAAAGGTTGGTTCAAAGGGAGGATTGTGTCGAGAGTATAAGAAGAAATAAAATCCAGAAAAGGATTCTTCTCCAGGCTAATTTACCGACCGAATCAAGCTCGTGTCAATCTTCTCGATAGATTAGTCTGCATAAAAACCAACTGTTGCTCCCGCGATGTGAAGATCGATACTACGGACGGGGATGTCCAACTTTAGGGAGTATTAGGGGTAGTAGCACCAGCAACCAGGAGGGTCAGGGGCAAAGACATCGAAGAGTCCTTCGTCGTAGTCTTCTGTAACCGGGTACGACTACAATGTCGTCCTGTGGGAATGCAGTGTATGCTCAGCGGAAGCTTGTGGCACGGGGGGTTGTAAAAGCATCTGGGGTTGGTAGTGGTAGAGATGGGGTTATATAGGGGCGCCAGTGGTATTATAGCACTGGTGACGATGTAAGGTCAGTCGAGTCCCGAGTCCCTCCCCCACAGGACCAATCGCACGACGTCTATTCCTGGTAATGTCTTGATATGGTGGCTGCCAAACCCCCTTCACCCCTAGTATCTATATAACGGTATTCAACCGCCGTTGCACTGTCCCGGTACTCATTGCTGTTGGTAGTATCCGTTACTACCCCGCTTCCACTCGTCGCTCTTACACTACCCCTTGTAAACTGTGTAGACATAGTAAGATAGATATAAGGGTGGGTTCCTACCGTTTGTCGATATTTGTTCGCTTCGACGCGATGCCTTGAACGTTGTTGGAACTTGTACAAAAAATTGCACTTGTCTCGCAGGGTTGTTTCAAAGGGTCTATCGACCGCGTTTGTACAGGCTTAGAATTTCAGGGTTATTTTTTTTTTTGTTTCGTGATGTAGTTCGTCTCTGGGGATCTTTTTCTTTTTCGCGTCGATATTAACGTTGTGTATATGAATTTCGCGTAAGGGATGCTGTTAACGATATTAGACCTTCGCTTGGATTTACTTAAAGATTTAACGACGAAGATCTCGGTCGGGGTTGATGGGATATCATCTGGACGCGTGGGAGGCTGCGGTAGCGCAAACGGCTGGGAATTTATCATTGCTCTCAAGTGGGACAATTTTGCGGTGAAATTTGAGCAAATGCCGTGTAAGTCCTCGGAACCGCGGATAATTTCGTGGTAACGTTAACAAATATGGGGTTGAAGCGAGGTGAAGGTAAAGTGAGATGTGTATACGTATATATCACTCGCACTGCCATATAGAAAGAGAGGGTAGTGCAATGTAAGGGATGGTTGGTTGTAATAACGGTAATGTCAGTGGCGGCGGGTGGGTAGTGTATGTATGTACGTGGTGGCTTGGCTGCATGAGAGCTTATTCAGCCGCCGCCGGAAATTAATATGAAATTGGTCTATAATCCGGATAGTCTGCATGGTGGATGCAAGAAAATGATCTTCAGACACGTGGCATTGCGTGCTCCGTGATATATAACGAGTGGATGTATATATATATATCGCGGTGTTATCCTTTAAGATGATTCAGGATTATCGGCTAGACATGATAAGGGAGGCTGCGAAGGAACGAAGGAGGGATGTAAATCTGTGTTAAAAGAATTTGGATCAGTACGGTAACGGGTATAGGCAGGAGAAATGATAAATAATTTGTGTAGTTATTAGAATTGTCATTTTCTTTTTTAACTAACGGTAACGTTTATGCTTGTTGCGATTGTACGCGCACGTGTGAAGATATAATAATTGATGGAAGGATGTCGAATAATTAATGAATCATTATGGACTTTCGCGAGTGGTAATTTAAATAAATTATTACGTCGTCAAGCTTTGATGAGGTTACTGGCGGTGCCACTGTGCGGCGCTGCTGTTGATCTCCATTTTGAACTCGATCAATTTTGCTCGTCGAATTGGCTCCATTTGTTGGACTATTACGGCTGCAACCATCTGCCATTATTACCTTGTAATAACGCTAACGTAATTGCGGATTTCCGATAGTTGGTTGCTGGCGCGGAAAGTGCGCCGCTCTCGTCTCTAGCATCTTCTCAACATTTGCCTTTCATTATGAGGTGTCGATCGTGAAGGCTGGTGGCGCGCACGGATTTCGTATACGTGTCTAATCCGAGGGCAGAATATATGGAGTACATTATGAATCCGAGTATTAAATTGGGGCGATGGATAAATTTGGAAAAATTCGTAAAATGGAATTTATTCATAGAAATCTGTGGAATAGGGTGACGTTATATTTTTTTAAGGGTATTTTCTGAAATTTTGATATCGTATTATAATTGTAAGGGAAAGGAAAAGAAAACGACAGGGTTTCACGACCCGCCTATCTTAGCACGAGTCTCCGTTTACTGTGAAGAGAGTGTAGCTATTTCAGGTCGTATTCTGTGGAATTTTGACTATGAAAATCTCAGTGCTTGAAGATTCTTTGAAGTCGACAGAGAGGGAGGGCGGTTGCTCATTCGATAACGAGACGACGGCAAGGGGTGACGGGGAGCGGCGAATAAAAGGTTACACGACTCGTTTCATCTCGATGGTAGAAAATTGGTTTCGCCACGTTGACGTGAAATTTTGGCAATTTTTTTTTTGATTAGGATGATTCGCGGACTTTTCTCGCTTTAATGTTACTCGTTGCGGACCTTACGCACCTGACGAGTTTTTGCTATGCACTTACTACGTAGAAACCGTAAAGAGGATGATTTGTCTAAGGGATGAAATTACGTGGGACGAAAATGTGGTTGGGGTTACAATATATTTTTTGTTAGGGTTTGAGGATTATTTGAATGTCCCTTTCCTCCTCTCGCTCCTTGAAATTATCCCTTGAAGTGTGCTGAGGATGCACGATTGGAGGATATGCTCGACTTTCACTTCCCTCGGCATCCCCTTTCATCACGTTGATACGAAAATAAGATTTCTGGGTACCTTGCTCCTCTCTCAGTCAACCCTTGTCCTTTAGGGCGATATTGTCCTGACTTGGTAGGAAACGGAAGTGGAGTCAATGCCTGCCGATTTGATTGAAATAGTCAGGTTATGAATGATTGAACGAGATATTCTCGGAAGCAACCCCTCATCCCTTGCTGAACGATTGCGCAGACATGATTGATGGCCGATTTAGAGAATTACGAAAATCGTTTGAATCCTAATTAAGGATTGCAAGCGATGCAAACTGCGACTTCTAGTTCTTGGTTTCGACCATTGTCAAAATATCACCCTTTTCGTTAATTCGTTTTCCAACATTGTTTTTGTTTTTTTTTTTCGTATCTAATATAACTAGTATAAGATTTACCTGAATTTCGTAATCTTAATTTTGTTAGAATAATGTCATTTTATTTTTTAGTTTTACGACATTTTTACATAATTTATTAGCAGCTACCCAATGCCAATCCAATAAAGGGTCCAACGGTGGCACAAGGATTAATCGTGTAAGCTTAATCACGCTCGTGATGAAAATGGCCGACTCCAAGAATCGTAGGAAGCTTTCGCAGTCGCAAGATACTGCCTGTATTTTTCTTGATTATCAAGAGTAGTATGTCGAGCATCCCTCTGACTCCCATAGGGCCAAATGGACAAAGGTCACTCATATACGCAATGGTGATACATCATGGTTAGTCGAACCCCCATTGGACGTCTGGTGGGCTACCCATAAGACTTAGCCTTAGCATCCTCAATTATCTGTGGGGGATACCGAAAGCTTGGCCAACCTAGAATTCCCAAAGGGCTTGGCTCGAGGTCAGCCGCAAAACTTTCCCTCGTAATTAAATCATTAATTAGCTAGTTCGTTTCTTTGCTTGGCCCAAGGGTAGGTTAGCCATTAAGGCATCTAACTGGGCATATATATGCAGGTTCGTAGATGGGACCTACCCATCCTCATACTGAATCAACGGGATGCCGTAACGTCTTTTTTATTCGTCACACTGAATTTTTTTTTGTTAATCCAATATACTAAAACATTATTCGAAGAAGCGAACCGTGGCTGGATATACGTACATACAATTGAACGAACATCCTGGAATAAACTTTAAAAAATTTTTTCACGAGTTCATAAATCCCTGTATCAATTCGTGCTTCCCTCCTCACCCTGTCTTCCCTCCTTCCATCTATACTCGTAAAGCTCTCTGGAAATACATTGAGAAGGTCTACGGAAGGCTGGATGTCGAAGGATCATAAATCCGGGTGAATCGTCACCGACGGTATTGAAGTATTTCCTCCTGTAGGTTGGGACGATGGGTAATAGTGAGTGGAGGAGGGGTTGGAGTTGCTGGAGGGATAAGATGGGGGGGGAGGGAGGGAGGGAGGGAGGGGTTAGAGTGGATACTCGAAAGTATTAATAAATCGAAACTTTTTTGAAGCGACGGGAAAAGTGTAGATATCTTGATCGGTGAAGGGGATGAGATGAGTGGGGGCTGCGGGAGAGGGAGATGAAGAAATTACGAGAGTACAACGGATCGAGGAGTGAAAGTGAGAAGACAGAGAGAGAGAGAGAGAGAGAGAGAGGGGAATGGGACATCGAAGAAAGATGAAAGGGGGTAGAATGAAAGATATTAATATCAAAAGAGATGGCTGGACCACCACAGCATCTCTTGGCAACTAAAATCTTATAATAATTAATTCAACGGAATAATTAATTGCTTCCCCAATTAAAAGTTCTGTAATTTGTTTAAGACGGCGAGGAGGGGAGGTGATGGGACCCTTTGGACTCGTTAGTTTAATTCCTTGATAAAACGTTATTTATCTGCGAAAACCTAAAAACTATAATTCTCACGTATTTCGAGTTCTATTTTGTTTTTCATTTTAATTGTATTATGACAAACATACATTATTCTCGGATAGGATGCACGAGGCTTGTGCATATTGGACTCGTGCACTTCTTTCGATATCAATCTCGAATTCCATCCAATCTCACGGTTCCTGTTTTGCCACGAGTGTACACGTGTTGCGACTAGTGTCGTCGTATGTGAATCTCTCCTCTTTGGCTATGGCGGGAGGGATAGTCACATTTCGACATTGCCAATCAGCTCTTCCAGTACGATGGAAGCGGCGATACGTCATTGTCGGACTTTTTTTTTTTTTTTTTTTTAATGAATGACGTTGCTAGACTGGTCCATAGCACGAATTCAAAAACACCATTAACCTTTTCATTTTCCCATCGATGTCAAAGCGACTCAGATATCGTACAATATACGCGTATGGGCATGCGACCTCGCGAACTGTCGCGATTAGTTATAGCGTTGCGGTATAAATCCTGATGGTTATCCCACAATAAATTGTAAAAGGCCATCCATAGAAGCGTCTGCGAGCTGTGCGACTGCAGTGTTGGTCGTGGAAAAATCGGTAGTAATGTGCGAAGAGACGTAATTACGAAAAATCAAATGAGTAAGTCACGTCGTCTTGATGATTTCACGTGACGCGATTTCGGCTGAGCCCCTTATACGACTTTCAGGCTAATCCTTGATCCGCAAGTGCGATTTTTGAAAGGACGTCAATCCCTTCGTTTTCTATCCACTCTAAAATGCTTTCATCCCCTCGCTGGACCGAGAGAGGGAGGAGGGATGCTTTGGGCGTGGAATGCTCTTGGTGATGTTATTATCGCGAATAGATTTTCTAGTGGAAAATTGACAGGACGGTTCTTCTTTTTTTCTTGAAGAATATAAGTTGCGCGAAATACCTGGCAAGTCAGTAGTGACGTCGGCGAGTGGCTTAAAAGTTATAAAATAATCTCGCCCCGTCCTCCCCGTCCTCCCCCACCCCATTAATATTATCCCAAATGCCTCGCCGTATTCGAAAGAAGAGACTGACGCTCGACAGACTGACAAATGCCATAAAACTTTTAACGCCAAAGTAATTTAAAAGTTTGACCAATCCGTCGCGTGGCTCGCGAATGGGAAGTTGGCTCTTTAGTTTCGAGGTGCCGCCTATTTTAATCCTTGGCGCGGAACGCAATCTCGCAAATTCGTTTTTGCAATGCCGGAGCTCGCTGCTACAGAGTCTGATGCACCTGCATCCATATAATTGCATCCGCGCATCTATCCACGGTATACGATGTTTGGATTTTTGCACGCATAATGTATACGTCTGGCATACGGTAGGAAGTGTCTGGTTCAAAAATAAAAGGCGCACTTGCAACGTGTATAATATTTACGCATGTATATGCCACATGCATGCGACCCAGGCAAACGGAAATTCACGAATACGTAATCTCGACAAAATCATGTACAATGATAGGGGTGAGTGGGTGGTGCGGATGATTCTTAATCGACTTAATTGTAATCGAGTTTATTTTTTATTTGCATAGACAAAAATTAATCTTTGTTACGTGTTTGATTACAAGCGATACAATATGTAGAGGTGACGTGTAGGCGGTAAATGGTCGATTTTTCGTACCAGGTGTCACGTGAGTATGTGCTCCACTTTCGTTTAATTAGTCTGACCATTTGTGACCTTAATATCGCATGTGAAACGGGAACCGTGTTAATCCCACCCGAAAGCTAAAGAGGTCCAAGCGTTGATTCGTTTGCGCGGGTGCACAGAAATTATGTTCGCTGACTTTCATTTCGCTTTGTTCGACCCACGTTTCACTCGTTCGCATTGCGCATCTACGCGGAGAGTGCACCTCGTACGTACCTGATTCTTCTTAATCCTTTCAGGCTACCCTTAAAACGAAATCTAGGCAAGGTAACGCACTTTTGCTTTCAATGAAAAGAAAAAAAAGGGCTATCCGTTTCGTCACGCGTCACGAGAGTTATTTATCCAACACGTAAAAGTCTTTCTTTCTCTCATTGCCTCGAAAAAAAGTGGGTAGAGAGAGAGAGAGAGAGAGAGAGAGGGAAAAGGGTAGAGAATCATTTAAAACGTTTCGAGGCCAAATATCCCGAGGGCAAAGGCGTGCCAAGTAAAATCCCTGAATTGAAAAGCCGGCAGTCAGTTTACGAGCTAGCCCCAACAAAGCTTACACCCCATGCACATCCCTCCAGACGGTTTTCTTTTCCCCACCCTAAGCTACCATCCCTCTCTCGTCAAGCTTCACTCTCTTTATGCAGTATTCAAACCTATATTCTGCATTGGGTCTCCTTCCGAACCACCCCCCCCCCCCCACCCCTCTCCATCCCTCCTTCCCTCCCTCACCCCGAGCATCCGTTCCTCTTTATCCCGCACCAATTGGCTTCAGACATAGTTTGGTTAAAGAACTCTATTGGAAAAGTTTTTACGATTGCTTCGTTTGCGAACTGTTCATATTGCTGTAGCCTTGGAGCCTAGAATCGGTGTTCTTCTTCTTTTTTCTTCTTCTTCGTTCCCTTTTCTCCTCTATCGAGTATATGCACACGTACATACTGTATGCACCGTAGATGCTCTCGCATAGGCGTAAGCTAACTTGTATGCGGTAGTAATCCGTAGTACAAAGAGATGAACTTACCTGGTTTCCTCTCTACCTCTCTCTCTCTCTCTCTCTTTCTCCAACTTTCTCTCTCGCTCTTTCTATCTGTGTGCTTACATCGATTTGTAGGAACGAACGGTGGATGCCTACGTGCATTATTGAAACCCTCCGGAACTCACGGTCTGGCAGGAACGGCCCTCTTCCTGTCCGCTGTCACTGCCAAGATTGGCAATGAACTTTCCGGGCACGGGAAATTGTTCTTGGCGAGTTCTCCGAATTGGTATAGAGAATGCTATGTAATATTGTGTGTGTGTGTGTATATATATATCCGTTGTCATCTTGAATAACATGGTAACCCCGCTCCATGTTCATAGGGAATTTTCATCTGTATCGTACGTACATCAGCATTGCAGTTGTAACGAGATACAATTTTTGTTTCGAACTTTATTTTATGGGAAGTTCTTATTGAGGGGTGATTTGGTTTTTGTTTAACGTTGGGTTGTATCTCGAAGGGTAGTTTGACTTGTGCACCCTTTCGGTCTTGTTACGATCCTTGTTGCTTACCTCGCCATACATATTAACGTGTGTGTCGGTTGAGTTCAGTTTGACTGTCAGCCACACTGACGCCAAGTCTGATGTAGCAAACGTGACGCACGCTGAAGACATAGGTGACTGAATTCAGATAACCCTGTGAACTTTCGGGATTGGTACGTTACACGTGTCGATAATTCGCCGACGGTGAACTGTGGGAATGATCTTTATTGAAAATTACGTCACGTATCGACGAAATTGCGATCGTTACGTAACGCGCGAATTCACCAAGGATCTTTACGAGCCTCGGATCTAAAGGTGGTAACGTTTCGATGTGAGTCATCGATCACCTTGCAAATGGGACTTATCGAATTAATATATTTTATACATTTTTTTCTCTCTTCTCTTTGCCTCGGAATGATTTTTTTTTTTTTTTTTTTTCTAATTATTACGAACAAACTTTTACACGCTGTACACGTGTGTCAGCTGCTCATATCCAGGAACACAAGTAAATTCATACACGGCGAACGACTGCAGCGCTAACTCTCGGGCGAACAGATTGATAACGCGTATCAATTTTACGTCTGAAGTTATTGCCAGACTGTTTGCTCTCATTCGAATATATTCGAGCATAAATCGTTGGAAGTTGCTTTTATCCCGCGAGTCGAGATGTTTTCCGGCTCGTCTCGCCATTGTTGATCCAACGGATTCAGTATATAATCTACTGTACGTATATATATACCCGTACAACCATAGCTAGACATCAGTCTACCCTTAAGTCAATCAATCACAATCTAAGCCGATCATTTTCTTTCCGAGGGATCCACTTGAATTTCTACCGGTAAAACGTTCTATATACATATATGCACATTCACGTACTATGGACAACAGAAATTTTCAACTTTTCCAACTGTCCAACTGTCCAACCGCCTCCGGCTGTTCGTTCAACCCAGTATCCAACTTTCTGACTCGATTTTACCCGAAACTCAGAAATATCGGGCTTCGCTGTTTTAGATCCGTAAATGTAAACGTAAACGTGACTCGAGTGCACGATACGCACCCACTATTTCGGGGATTTCGGGGATTTCTTAATTATCCTTGTAGCGGTAGTTTGCACTCTTTTAACTTAGTCAGTTTTATGCGAAATATTCACTTTCGTAGTTCGCCCAGAGACGAATTAATTCTCCATTTTCCGGGAAACTGTTCAATGACGTACGTTCCTATTAGAGGCAGTGCCGAACGTTAACTGTAGTAGCGACTAGACTGGGAACTTGGTTATGGAGTTAGGTGAATTATGTGTAGCTGGAACCTAGTTGCGCGCGAGATTCCCTAAACTCGACCAACGTTAAATGCTGGTCCTCTACGTGTCGCGTATATGCGAGCACGTTCTATCTGCTGTCAGTGATATATAGTAATATTAATCTATACTACAGTGTTATACATACACACATATATTTCTAGTATAGGTACAGGTGGCACGTGTGTATGGTCTTTGGATTCATAATGGCGTCCACGATTTCGTAGGCTCGCAAACTTGTCGCAACTTCTTGGTCGGCGGTATTGTACGGGAATTGATAATGCCGAAGTTGTTAATGCATCCTCGGATCAGTGCGTCATTCACGGAGCGTGGAGTAAACGACCAACGCGAAGACACACGTGTAAAATTATCCATGGGAAATTGCATACGGGGGGGGATTGACGTGCAGTTATCGGTGAACCGATACGTGGAAAAGTTACGTCACTTTGGATGCCGCGGTTAATAAGTATCAGCTGCGGAAACGTTTTGCGTTTCACTTGTCTTTTTTTTTTTTTTTTTTCGCCGTTTGGGTGTTCGGGGGTTACGGGTGAAATTTGCACTTTAAGAAAAGGGCGTTCGAACTTCCTTTTGTTATAATGGATTTTAGGTCGATAGGGGGATCGAGGCTTCCGGTAAGTCTTGAATGATTTGGCTAGGACGTCTCCTAATTATTCTGGTAATTATTCAAACCATTATCGGCGTGAGTGCCGCTAGGACGGAGGGTGCGAGTATCGACGCCGAGGCGGAGACCCCATCGCGAGGCAAAGTCTTCCCGGGTCTCCCTTTTGCTCTGGGATTTTCGAAGCGACGCGCCCTGCACGGCCTAACGAGAATCCAATAATCCCCAATTCTCCGGGTCAATGCTCAGCAAATAGAAGTTTATTTGAAAAGGCCGATAGATAGCAAGTTTTCCGAGTAAATATCATGGGGTTGCAGCTACGTCGGGTGGGGATGGTGGGTAGAGGAGAAGCGGCGGAGCGGGGTGAGTTTGGTTGGTCCGTTGTTTTCGCGACTGTCTAGGTATCGGTTATTACATTGCAGCTGCAGCTGCAACTGCAAGCTAGAGGAACGATCATGTTCGATGGGATCATGACCTAACGAAGTGCCGAGTTTTTGAAATCCAATTTTTCCGGATACGGATAAAATGTTGTTTTTTTTTTTTTTTTATTTTACCCGAAGAACAAAGAGTCGGACGGGAGGATGAAAACAAAATCAAAGCCCATCCTAGAGCGACTTGGCACGATTGACCGTGTTTCTTTTTTACTATGGCGAGTTTAGACATTAATTCATCCCTTGTTGGTGTAAGGACCGCTGTTACAGGGTTAATATTGTCCGCGTGCTGCGGACGGGGTGGTGCGAACGAAAGAGAAAATGAAAAAAATGGCCGAAAAAGGCAAATCGATAACCGCAATAAATAATATCAGAGCCCGACGGTGGGCGCAACCAAATTACACAATTTGCAATCTAACGATAACAGGAACAGTGGGAAAGTTTCTGAAATAAATTACAAGTTGCGAGAAGTCGCATTTTTCTTTTTTCACGGCGAAATTACTTATTGCCCCGTTCCAGGGACGCACGTTTGTGCCCGCCGCCGACCCCCTGTGGCCTGTGGCCTGTGGACCTACCACCCCCTTGGTACCTTTTGCGTCACCCCTTCCGCTAAGGCACACGGCACCCAATACTATCCCTCGTTGGGATGGGGCGCGATCTTAACGAATTTCGACGATTTATTCCATATTATGTAAATGGGAGAATAAAGCGCCTTCGGGTCGACACGAGGCGGCAGCCGCCGTTACTTCTTTCATCTTCGGATATTAATTTTACGGAACGGGGATGAAGCCGTAATTCAATTTACTGCTGTCTCGACCGAGTCCGTTCATGCTCTGCCTTTAAGGTTCACGCGATTTCTCGTTCATCTTTTTTTTTTTTCTTTCCACGATATACCTTTTTTATATTCCTCCTTTGTGCCTTTCTTTCACCCTCCCCCTCTTACTTCAGTACTACCTTCTTTATTCGATTATATTATTACGTCATCGCACAATGTCCGAATGAAAGAGCCAGAACCACTTTTTTTTTTTTTGTATTTAGAAATTAATACACTTTGGGAATAGTAACAAATTTTGTTTATCCATTACGTCGTCATGGGTCCAGCACGTAAACCGGTCGTTATGGTCCTTGATGAAAATTGAACCTGATCCATCCCTTTTCCAAGAGTCGAACCATTAGCGAAAGTAAGGGTAGGTGTTCAGGTTGGCCCATCGCATTAGGTTGAACTTGTCCCACGTAGCTAATCGTATAATCGCGAAGTTTGGTGGGTTCGGCATATTTTCTACAATGTAGAAAGGGTATTATGGCAACCATGGCGTCGGTCACGGGATGCCGCAGGAGAGAATCCACTTATCTGAGATCGGGGTCCAAGAAGTAATGCCATCAGAAATACTTTCCCGATGGGGATCCACGAGACGTTTTCACGAGAGACCGTACGAGGGATGGTTGGATGCTAAGGCGAGGTTCTAAGTGCAGGACGGGTAGGGTTACCACTATGGCTTGTAATATAAGCTTCCATCCTGGGTGGGTTGGTGGGTGGCGCAGAGGGTGGCTCTGGGGTAATGGTATTTTCAGTGTGGCAAGAAGGGGTGGTGCTGGCTCTGGTTGGTTGGCTCGTAAGATGCTCTGGTGTGTTTGCTGTTAGTTGAAAGTTTTTGGCGATATCCGAAGAGTAAGCTGTCATCCCCCTGAAGTCGAGCCTTTTGGATAAGGGAGGATTGGGGGAAGGGGTAGTAGAATATAGGAACGGAATCGGGTAACGAGGTTAAGGCAACTGGAGATCCCTTTGGAAATCTTATAGATGGATGCTTGGGTCGTATAAAAGTGGTGCTGGCGGTTTAAGCTAGGTTTAGGTTAATTTTATCCTCTCATTTTTCACCGTTGCTCTGAGAGACGGAGCAGGAGACATTGAAAATTTTGAAATTTCGAACAACCCTTCGAAAATGTTGGGTTCGATGGAGAAATCATCGTGCTGTGTTGTGGTACACAGAGATGACTTGTAGGGTTTGGAGTAGGGTTGCATGAATTTTCCTGTTATATCCGGTGATGAACGGTGTGCCAGGTGGATGTGTGGGATAAAATAAAAATTATCCATCGTGTCCAGCATCCCTCGGCTTTTCTACCCGTTCCTCTCGTGTATTTATGCTTGTTTCGAAGCGCTATGTATAATTGCCGAAGTTTGGTCCAGCGATATTTCAAACGGACGTACTTTACATCGTTTGGCAAAATCTCATAGTTTATCGTCACCACCACTGATAAAATAATAAACATATAATAAAATGTCGCGTGTGACAAGAAAAAATTCATTTTTGACAAATTCACATCATCTATAGCGACAGGACGTCTGTGCACGTATTTTTTTTGAGTTTTGAAAATCCTCTCCTCTCCCTCTCCAAATATCAAAGTCCTAGCTAGCATACCGGTTTAATACGTGTATTTGTTACCCTTACAAATTTGGTGCTGTGGGTCGAAGGGGGTGCGACTGGAAGAGTCGAGAACATAGCGATGGCGTAAATGTAAGACCCCGATGGGTTGGAGCTGTTTTCCTGTCTTTTTTTCCTGAGGAACGTTAACGCAGAGGGAAAAGTGTTGGAGAAAGTACAAGAAACTAGATGGGGTCTTGTAATTAAAAAGTTTGTCGAGGGTGTTGTTAAATGCGGGACAGAAAGAGTGCCTGCCAGATAATTAGATGGTTACGGCACCCTCTTAGAATCTCATCTTGGCGGTTGCGCCCTGTTACTTCGAATAAGCGGTTTACTTAAAAAGTCCAATTTTAACAGTAACCTGTCACCGAGTTCCCTTATCGGTACGGATGTCTCAATAGAGGAACCATAGACGACATATCTAGCTGCAGATTGTCAATATGTTAATTCAACGGCCGTAATTGTTTATCGACTTAGATACGTCATCTGTAAAAACTATTCGACCCTAAGTCATTAATAAGAACCTTTGGTGAACTTGGAACCCTTTTCGTCGAATTGGTCAGTCGTTTCGGGGGTGCAGCCAGTGTCCAGTATCCAGTGTTTGGGGGGTATCGTGGGGCTTGGGTTACTGAAATCCAAATTTCGTAAAAAGCGTGAACGCCCACCTTTTGAACCTTTCGTGTTTTCGACTCAGCCCCTTGGGAGTCTGAGAAATATTTTGTTAGGGGTTACTTTTCTTCTTGCATACGTCACACCATGATCCTTTGGGTGTTAACAGTGTCGCCATGAGTCATGCTCCACAGGTAAACGTGTACGAAAGCGCATGTATCCTTTGGTACATGGTGCATAGTTGGCCAACTGGGAAATGTGTCTGACTCCTAGGAAAAGTGGATGTACCAACTACCGACTACCAACCTAGCAAGTAGTCTGCTCCGTACATTGGTACAAAGTCTGTGTCGGTTGCCTTTCTGCTTGGCTGTCTGTGGCCTAGGGTATTCCCTTTCTCACCTCGTACGTTGGTACCAATGTTGGTACGCGACTCTGGCATTTAACCTCCACCTCTTAACCTTTTCTCCTCCCTTCGGTGCGGACTATGAATAAAGGATACGCGCACAACGTATTATATTTCCATAAATGTCCAACTGGGACGCAGAACGTAAATGCTGCACGCGCGATGCAAAACAGAAGTTATTGTGTTGAGCGAATTAATTTGCGATATTTATTGCCGCTCGCGTATAGATTCAGCATTCGATCTCTTTCGTACGTTACGGCGAAATTGTACAATTAAAAATTATAATCGATGATCGTAACGATGAAAATACATTGTTCAATTGAAATTTCAATGGATTCTTTAATATCGGGGTTAACGTCCGACGCAGTGGCAATCGATGATCAGTTTTAATGAATTTTGTGAAAAATATATTGCCGTTTCTGTCTTCGGCTGGGGGATGTTCTTTATTTATTTTTTATTAAACGTAAAAGTAGCGTTCGATAAAAATCGATGGGAAACTTGGCAAAACAGATGCAGACATCGTTTCCAATATTGCACGTCGTTCTGTAGACTGGTAGGAGGACGAGTTGTTTGACGCATCCCTGTATGGTTTAAGGGTGGTTGCTACCACCATCTGCTTCTCGCCGCATGACGCGACAGGGGTTACAAAGAATAACACGTCTCTCCCTTACAGCTGCTTGCACACGGGGTACCGTCAAGTCACTCGATAATATTTTCCCGATCGTTTTCCATTTTCTTACGCGTTTTCACGCTGTTTTTTTATTTTTTATTTTTTTTTTCTTCTTCTTTCGTGCCTCTTCTCACTTACGAGCTCTTCGAATACACGCATTGCCGACAGAACCGATAAGCGTGAGCACACACTGTGCAAGTTCGTAGTGACTATCCGTTCCGGCAACCTTTCGCAACTCGTCCGTACCTCCGCCCCGCCACCCTGATAATACACATCGTTGAATTTTCGATATGTTCGACTGAATAAAATATATATATATATATATATGAAAAAAGAAAAATTGACGTACCAGACAGCTTTAGAAGGGAATTACGCGTAGTGTAATCTAGAGTAGCACGGTACCCGAAGCCAAAATCAATGCCGATCAAACACGCGGATGTATACCCTGTACGATGTAATTCCTCTTTTTGTCGTAATACAGGAAGTAATCCCTAAGTGGAATTCGACGGGATAACAAAAAATTCGTGAAACTTATCCTTGACAATTTTAGGGGGATGTTAAAGTTAACTGTTGATTTTTCGGTCAGGGTATTTTTGCTGTCGCATTTAGACGATATCACGGCTCCCTGGGAATCTGAACATCTCTCTTTTTTAATTCCAAAACAAGTCTGTTGTAATTTCTGGTTTTACAATTTTGAACACCAGCTTTTTTTTCCAATTTAATTTTTCTCGTCTCGTGGTGGGTTTATGTTATTTTGGTATACTAAAGTTTTTTTTTTTTTCACGTCAGGGATGATTTCGAATACTGATGGGGCGTTAGGAACTACCTCTCGTAACCGGTGCTGTCAACTCAACGATAGTAAAACCGTAGATGGATACATTTTTATGTAGAACCATAAGTGAAATGTGCATCTATAAGTAAACTCCTGTTACATATGTAACGCATGGGTGGTTGGGTGGGCGGGGGTGTTCCCTATATCCCTGGAGACGTTGGATTTACACATCGGTAAAACCTGCCGCTGAATATTCCTTTTGGTGTCTCATATTTTTCTGCCGTACGCTGTAAATATACGGTGAGCCTGCGCACAATGTTTGCCAGTTGTATCATAACGCAGGGTGCGGTGCTCGATTCGCGATGGCAAAGCATTTCTTGTTTAGGGTTACAGTTGGTCTGAAAAAAAATGCCTAAAATCGACGACCATGAATCCAAAAACTTTTTTGTATTCAAATAGAACGTCAGTTTCCCAAGTTTTAATTACACACGTGATTAATTCGGGATTCATTTTTAAAGTGGCTCCAGCCAGGTGCTTCGGGATATCGATAACCTCTCGATTGTTTTCTCCTGTTTCTACCTGCGTAGTACGAGCTACCCTCATAGGATCGCACGCCAGGGGTTGTTTTACGAGAGGCTTTATAACTTTTCGACCCAAGGGTAACGTTGTCCAGCCATTTGGCTGTTGTCGCATTGAGCTTTTTTTCACGAGCTTCCAATAATTTAATATTTTAACATACAGTACGAAATTTTGTAATTTTTCAATTTGATAAGAAAATAATGATTCTCGTTCGTACGTAATTTAATTACGAGGTTTTTATTTTCATTCGCTTGTTTTTAATTTTACAATTTTCTCTAACGTCCTCGTCTCCGTACCGATGTACATCTGGCCTCCGTATATCCGATTTCACGTAATATCGCAACAAGTGGAATCACGTTACGCTTGCCGGACGCGGAAAACGCACAACAAGGTAATACAATGGCGTACATACAAGGTAATGCACGTAGGAATATCTTTACACGAAGTGTCTGCATCGGCGGGTTCGATCGTTAAATATTTTACAACCGATTTTATATGAAACCGCGTGGGGTCGTTATTGGTTTCTACGATTTTTACGAGACGGGAGTTTGTATTTCCGCATGGGAACATATAAACTAGCCATGCATCGTAAACGCGTTTAACATGAGATTGACCGTTAGCTTTTCCTTATCACGTACAATACAATATTCCTGATTCCTCCGTGTATAGAAAGTTTGACGAAAAAGTGTTTTCCTTTTTTTCCACAAAATTTCAAAACCTAATAACCGATACACATATATACGGTTAACGCATGCAAAAGGTATTCAGCTACGGGTGTAGCCCGTAAAATTGTCCGCCTAGCTACGATTCCACGAAACCACCCCTAAAATTTCATGTGTTTTCCAGTCAAGACGTACAAGTCGTTAACCATCCCCTAGAACGTCTTCGCGTACCGAGTGCGTTTGAATACATTCGTAAATTTCCTCCCTCTCCCGTCCAACCTCCCCAAAAAAGTCAAATATATTTGAGATCAGTCGTTGAAAACAAATGTCACTCTCTTTACAGCTTCATTCTCAGTGTGACGTTATATTCCTAGGGGTAGGGAAAGCGTTGTAACCCGCTTGACTTTTTCTACCCTTTTTTTGTGCTGTCAGTCCTCTTTGCTCATCCCCCTATCGCAAAATAGTTTGAACGCACGGATCGTCGATGCAATTGTTTGAAGAGTTCTCGCGGGAGTATAAAGTCGGAGGTGGACGTTTTTCCACCCTCTTTCCCACACCTCGTTTCTAAGAATGGGACGTTTTCCGTAAATGTCTTCATATACGACGGCTTCTTATTGGCCCACGTACGTGGACCCGTAGCACGCTTACAAGACATTCGCCCCAACCCCAAAACTACCCCGGAGCGAGCTTGATCCGTAGCCACGTGTATGCACCCCACCCTATATATAACACTCGTTTATACCAATTCACGTCAGGAAGTGACAT
Source organism: Syrista parreyssii (assembly GCA_030142615.1). NCBI lineage: Eukaryota > Metazoa > Arthropoda > Insecta > Hymenoptera > Cephidae > Syrista > Syrista parreyssii. The sequence goes on from JARQTG010000211.1 coordinate 193,340, forward strand.
TACCGACATTATCAATTCAACATATGATTGTTGATTTTTTTCTCTAAATTCAAAACAATGTAATCGTTTAAATGGGTGCGATGTAATTTATGTTTTTCACGTAAATGTTTTAATTGTCGTAACGGAGGAACGAAAAGAGGTGCGTAAAAAATAAGTAGAGACGCATAGGAGTCGAAAATGCGAATCTGACAAAAATAGAGCAACGTAGACGAAGACTCGAAGACGAATTTTCGCGAGCGACGCCTCGCGCGATTTTTACGCGATTCCGCGCAGTCAGCGTTTTTTTTTTTTTTCGCGCACAGCATCCGCGACTCGGCATTTTTCACGTGTGCGTGCGCCTGATATTGCGATATATTTCAATAAAATATTGAGACAGATAGGGAAGCTGCAACGGCGGCTGGCAATAATGTATTGAATATTCCGTTTCTGGATTCCGCGGAATATAAAAAGCGAAGGACAAAATAACCGTTAAACCTGCTCGGAATATTAATATTTTTCGCTATATATCTATACATGTGATATGTAATACATTGGCTATATTATCTGTCCGTGTATGTATATATCGATATACAGATATACACATAGCACGTACCGAACAGCCAACTCGTGAGGGAAATCCACTTGCAGAAGTGCACCCGTTATACCAAAACGATTCCACTCCATAAACGTGAACTTATGACGGCTACTGCTTTATGTTACGAATATTTATGAACTCTGCTCGCTATCGTTTACGATACTTCGTTCTTTTTTTCCTTCATGGAAATAACGTTACGACTCGACATTTTTGTATAAATTAGTTACGGCTTTGAAACGTCGTAGTCTCGTGTGTCCAATTGGGTAGAAAATAAATAATTTCAAATGCCTGGAACATACGGTATACCGCAAAGCAATAATACTACCCTCGTGCTTTTCAGGAATTTTTATGGACCTGTACTCCCTCTTGTAATTGTAGCTTTTTTTTTCTCCCATTTTTGTTTTTCATATTCAATTCAACGTCCATCGTCGTGCATGTTGATTGCACAGAAAGGAACGAAATAGAAACAAGCAATTATTACGTTCATAATGGATATCGAGGCCTCGAATTGGTTGGTATACATCAAAATGGCTGGCGGCACGCAGTCACGATAACGTAATAAAGATGGCATACTTGAGATAAATGAACGAACGAGCAAGAGGGAGACAGACAGAGAGTGGGGGAAAGAGAAAGAAAATAATAAAGCATGGAAACGCGTTTTGTTTGTGCCTCGTAAACGCCACGTTTTCTTATTGCCATACTTGGCATCGTCACGTATAGTTTCGTAAAAACGTTACTCGAATTCGGCGTACTATGTACATTTTTTTCGTAGGATTTTACGAGGAGTCCCGTAATGGCAGTGGCAATGAGTAAACGCATGTTCCAAAAAAAAATAGGGAAGAATAGCTGTAGTGGATCAAGATATCGTGAATCCAGGCTGTAAGGATACGAGAGCGTCACTCCTGGTCGAGAAATAGATTCGCGAGGGAAGTTACTTATGGCGTCTTTGACTCTCGACAGAAATCATCCTGGTTCTATCGGGTCCTTTTGTTCTTATGCCGTTTTGAATATTCATGGGGTTGCCGGCCATTTCTTATTCCGTGATGGATGGCTCGTGGAACGTGGTACGAAGGGGTAGAGAGAGAGGATTCTGATTTGCGTGGCAATCCAGTATGACATTGAGGAAAGTAAAGAGAGAGAGCGAGGGGTGGCGGAGGGGGTGGAAGTGAGAAGGGATGAGTTTCATCTATCACGTTTTTCTACCATTTTCTATTTAAATCATTATTCTAAGGGTAGTTTTCCTGCATCACTCCACTTCCGCCATCGTCGCTCCTCCACTTCAGTTCTCGCGAAAGGCTGCAAAGCGGCAACGACTACGTCAAGTTTCCCGGCACTTTGCATTTACAAAATTAAGAAGGGCCGTCGCGACGACGCGCAATCTGTCCCATTTGCGGTAACTCGTTACGAGCTATTACGCTGGGTGAGTCTCTTCTTTTTTTTTTTTTTTTTTTTAAGAATCGTCGTCCCCGTTACCTTGCCCTGTTTTTTTTTTAAGGTTAAATTTTTCGACAGGGTTGATCGGGGAGGCAGGTAGCTCGCTTTCGTTATCAGCGAGTGCGAGCGAATTCGAAGAAATAAATGATTGTAATAAGTGTGCAGGTGGGCATGGGAGAAAAGGAAAAAAAGAAATGGTCGATCGAAACACGAGTGTTTCCAAGTATGGCAATCTTGCCCGCGGGTAATTTTGTGCAAATAGTAATGTCGTGCAGGGAACGCGAAGTCTTGCTGGTCATGTTTTTTGAGCCGTGATGGGGGAGAGAGAGGAGAACTCGCGTGTCCGGGTATCATTTTCATTACTGAGAGTCCGTGGCAACGGGCACAGATAAAACCAATTATAACCTATTCTCGATACAAACGGAAATGTTGGCTCATAGATTTTACTTGCAAAACGTTGGGTTAGGTTGGTCCGTGGAAGTAACGTCGGGCATAAACTATTATAGGTATATAAATTATTTCGACTCGGGCACGGATTCTCGATCGTTTGAAAAAATAATTCTCAAAATTGCATTACACGTCGGATATCCGTTTTACGGATCTCGTAAATGTAATTTCACGTGGTTTTGTGGTTACGCGCTCGTGGAGACGGCTGAGAACTCTGGGTGACTTATGGGTATTATGGAGAAATGGTCTATTACGGTATAAGAATGAGCGGGTGGACGGATGACCCGTGGGACACCCTTTCCCGGGACTCTGTCGTGTCTGATGCTATCCTGACACTTAAACGTTTCTCGGAAAGGTCATGGCGTGCCAAATGAAATTAAGTTACAACGTTGTTGCAAGCTCGTATCGCTTTCATGTTATACGGCGTCCCTTTATACGGGGGGTTTGTCGTACAGTAGCAATTGTGAAGTCAATTGAAGTTGTTTCTGTCGATGTAATCGAATTTACATTGAGTTTGAGGAGGGTGGATTTGTCAATTTTTTTTCTCGGGACAAATATTGTTTCGCACTTTTGGTGACATTTTATTTGGGCAACTTTTTTTTATCATTTATTTTCGTTTTTGAAAAGCCCTTTTACTAACGTTTGTAAATGGCATTTTTAGGACGTGGAATGCGGGTTTATGGGTTTTTTTTTTATTGACCGTATTCGCACATTTATGGGAAAATCCTCTCGTGCTGTATCGGATGACACGCTATGCCGTGCCGAGTACTTTTTAGACGAGAACTCAACATGAACGCCAGTGGCGCCTGTAATGCTGCAGGATTTATTAACAAAAACCGCTTGCTCAGTCTCCGCCTTGTTGTCCCTCGTTGATAGCTGTGCTAAGTGTAAATGATTTCATTTGAAATTCATATCTTTATGAAAAATTGAGGGAAACAGGTTGAAATAGGTTGAAATAGGTATTTGTATTGCGCTGATCTTCGTTGATGACGCGACTAGAAAAATATCATTTTCGTAAATTGGGTTAATCTGAGGTCGTAAATTTAACATTGAAGCGCATTAAGATTTCGGAATTAATGGCTGCTTTGAGAAAGTTTTATATGTGTTTTGGCTAAAATTATTACGAAAATGCAGTTTATCTCAGCGAGTAAGTAAGTAAAGTAATACCACTCGTCTTCGTTGAAAGACTTGTCAGACTGGATTGGACTTGACTGACCTATCACGTTACAGGGGTAGCTTTGCCTTACGTCACACTGTAGACTTAACTAAGCTTTTATTAGCCCTGGACTGTCCGAGAGTTCAGCTATTTTCTACTGAAGTGACGAGCAGCCGAGGAAAAACATTTTGAGAAATGTATTTATACAAAATTGTATGCAAACGATGCAGGGCTGGTTATAGAATTTTTGTTTGTACGTCGCAGCAATTATGAATATTCATCAATATTCGGGGCAGTCCGTGTTGTAGCCTAAGGGTTATTGAAAAAGGCGTGCCTAATCTTCCCTAAAGGGAGAAAACTCGTCCCTTATATGAAATTCTATTTCGTGTCTACGAACCGTGTGTATGTATAAAAGTAACAATAAGTACGAGACCACCACATACCGGGGTACTTATACATCAAATAAGTACCACCCCTAGTTGGTCGAATGCAATAGGGGATTTTTACTGGTTTATATATCTAGGCATTGAACGTTACAAGGGTAGTATAGTGGGCGATCTCCTTTGGAAGCAAATCGAGATGAAAATGCGAGGGTTGAGACGTAACTTGGGGGATGAAACGAAACTCACCCTTACCGAGTCCTCGTCCCTCTCTGCGCAGTTGCTATACCTCGACTTGCCTTTGTCGGTGGTAACAGGGGGTGGAATATCACGAGGCTTCCGGCTACAAAGCTTATCGTCCGGCACGACGTTCTTTCGCCGATTTTCGAAAGAGAAAACTGGGCTACTTAATCCCTTACTGCCGTTCCTTTCTAACCTACCCCCGTGTTCAAGTGTGGCTGGATCGCTTCGAGTAGGTAGCTAGGTAGGAATATAGGTTTTTTCACTTTGCCATTCCAGGTCTAGCACAATCCTCCTGGTTGGGGAATTGCCTGGGAAATGCAAATTACATTGTTACTTCCTTTGATGGTGGATGACTCGAAGGCTTAGTGCAATCAGCGTAGACGCCATTTCAATTTCATTCGAGGGTCGATCCCTAAGGTATTTTCAAGAGGGTGCTGAATTTGTCGAAAAAAAAAAAAAGACAACCTGTGGATATTCTGTCCTAAGAGATCTAAAAAAAATTTTTGAAAAATTCGTACGCACCCCACTAAAACGCCTATACACCTTTTTCCGTATAAGCTCGTTGTACGTGGAATTTAAGAAAAAATTTGTTTCAAGAAAGAAACCTATCGGTATAATGAACACGTAGCCGTCAGTCACGTAACGTGCTATTAGGGGGTAGTAGAAATTTATTTTGCTGTGTCCGCAGTAAATGACCGACTCTTCTATAATTATCGACTTGGGCGTATGGCTGTTGGAAGCTGTCAATGGAATAAGAAACGATCGGATATTTTTAACCGCTAATGCCCTCCGGTTAGTCGATTAATTATTTCCATCGGTACCAGTAAACCGTACGTGCTCCCACCCTGCATGCATGTATGTCCATCGTACACAAAACGTTCGTGAATCGTTATCGTAATCGATAACGAACGAACATATTTCGAATAGGGTGACTCAGGAAAAAGAAACCGTGTTGTAAATTTAACGGTGTATTTTAAAAAATGACACATTACGGTCTAAATTATAATAAGGGGGTTCGGTTCAAAGCTTAGGTGACACTTTACAAAAGTATCTAAGACTCTATTCGACTTTTCATATAGTTTTCATTTTCTCTTTTTTTTATTTGCCAATGACATTAAATTTCCTCCTATTGACGAGTTCAGCGAGGAATACATTATTTGTACGCGAGAGACGTAGCTGATAGCAGTCGACAATATTACCTGGCGCGTCTCCATGCTTTTAGCTTTTTTCTTTTTCTTCGTCTCCCCCATCCCCTTCCGCCCCTACGTCCCACCCTCGTCTCACACCCCTTCCCATAGAATCCCGAAAAATATCGACACATCTGTCAAATAGGAATCTGAAACATCTGGCGCTCGCGACGTCTCTATCTTTTCGGCAATATGCACCGCGCGTTATGAGCTTCTCGCAGAATCTTATTTAATAACCCGAAGACTGTAACCCCACCCTGCAACCTCTTGTTTTTTGTGCCCCTCTCGATCGGAGGTCGAATAAAAGCATTCGATATCTCTTCATTTTTTGCTGTACGCTGTTCTCGTCGGTTTTCTTTTTCTTTTTGGTAATTTTCTTTCTTATCGACCGTCACTGTAGTATCCAGTCGCTACGCTGAAGTCAACAGTACGAATACAGAAAACTCACAAAGCGACAAAGCGAAGCAGTCGAAAAAAATGTGGACTTTTTTTTTTTTTTTGAAAATTGTATTTCGTTCATGTCACGTAGTTTTGGGTACGAAGATTCGGCGACCGTTGTAGCCTTGACACGAAGTAAGTCGTACTCGTGGGACGTCGTTCTCAAGGTGCGTTTAGGGGTAGTTTGACTCTTCACCACCACCTTGAACTCGGTGCAGCACGTCAAGGGCTCCGAATACCCGCGACAGTTATTCGCTAGAGGTGCGTCGTTAAACGAGGCTGAACGCATGCGAAGTGCAGTGCGAATCCGCGCGGCCGCCGAATGAGTTTAATTTTCGTTGTATTTCAATGAAAAGGGCAATTCTCCGGTGGCCGCGCATCCATCATGGAGAGTAACGCGCGGCCGCTGGGATTAGCATGGATATGACTGAATTATACAGACTATGCGCCAGACTGCGTGTACCATACGCCACTCATGTAAGCCCTCCGGAGGGCCCACCATTCAGAAGCAAGTCCGCAATGTTAAATGTAATATATCCCGCGTAGTCGAGGAGAGCTGGTGCTAAATAAACTCAAACGCATAGAACAAGTAAAAAAAGGGGGACGAAAATAGATGTGAAATACAAAAAAAAAAAAAAAGGAAATACATAAAAGTGACAGAAATGCACTCGACCGTGTTGCTTTTACACCACTTTTCTCGTATTCCCATACCGTTTCCGCCCCCGTTACCCTTTCTACCTATTCCCACCCTCACCAACGCCAAGCAGGAATTCCTTTATTCGCTAACGAAGCAGAGGAACCTCGTCCGTGTCCAACGTACTAATCCCGAAAAGACTAGGTTTTGCACCCTTTTGGAATTCTAAAAAAAATGTACCCCCTCCTGCCCTTTGTGGCTTCGCAAACTAATGGTTAGACTTGTAATAAGATTTTTGTTCATCCCTTCGCATTCTTTTTTCTGACACTCAGGGGTGAAGGATTTTTGACATTTGAAGTCTTCAATTCTTATTTTTAATGTATCCTCAAGTCTACTTATGAAATACTATTGCTCTGCTTGTCGTCCCTGTCCAGTGGTAGTTCGGGAGGTCTGTGAGTGTGTAGGAACGGGTAGGGGATGCTGCACGTACAGCGGAGGTTTATCCCTTATCGTAAAGCAAGTTTAGACAAGATGGCCTCGAAGCGGGGTAGTCCGGCTCTGTATTTCCCCAGAGCTCGGCAAAGTCCGTATAGGAAATCAAGTTAAATTTGTTGGGCCGATAAGGGGTGCGCTAAGACATAAGGATTGGGGATGCTCGGAACAGCAGCCGATAAACAGGACCAAGTACCGAGAGAAGCCGAGTCGAGCCGAACGAGATTGTCGATTTTTCTTTTTAATGTCACGTGACATGTTTTTTACCTTTACAATCTTTTGGAAAATGTTTATTTAAAGTATACTGTTACACGTATGTGCCTACCCTACTTTCCAACTGACCCACCGAGTAAAGCAACCCCGTAATATTTTGTTAGAGTTAATTAAAAAGCTCACTGGCCTAGTGCGATGCAGCGTGTCGTTGAAATGTTGCCAAAATGTTATTCCTCGTCAGTGGACAAGATACGTTGCGCAGCGAACATCAGAATGCTGCAGGTTGGACGTTTACTTTTCTTTTTCTTTTTTCATGTTTCCTTTCAACCAATTCGAAGCGAGCCGAATAATCTGCCAGCCAAATGTACCAAAAATATTTTTACGATCAGACCTTAATATTCGTAATTTTTTTTAAGTATCACGTATACATTACATACTAGTCCAATGCATGCATCAAATAACAAAAATAATATTATTACATTAAATGCATAAAAAGAGTGAAATTTAATTTTTCGCAATAATCTTTAACTAGAAAAGTTATTCATTATCCCGCTTCAACAGCCTTTACCGATTGATTTTATCACGCGTCATTTCTGTTTCCACGAATACGTATATTAATAACTGCGCATTCTCATACTGTACCGTTGCGTCATATCACACGTATGTGCAACGTACCCCGGGGGGAGTTTCTACCTTGCGTGACTATCTAATTTTACATTAATTAACTGTGGCTCGAACATTGGTAGCCTGAGGAATTTTCAACAGGCGGCATATACATCGCCGTGTGTTTCGACCAACCAGAAAATTTTCGCTCGTTGCATACACACTGTATGTTGTACACACGCATTGTACAAAACTAGTACCGGCACCTGTTTGCCGCATCCTGTCTACCATATAAAAAAAAACTTCAGATAGGGGTGCGACTGGGTGTACACAAGAATGTTGGTAATTTGAATTTAAAAAAAAAGGTTTTTATGTCAATTTCTCTTACCTCCTACTACGACATAGTATCGTTTAAGTACATATGTATGTAAGAGCGCGGCTATATGGGGTTACACAATAAATTTGTAAATTCGAGCGAATCGAAAGGTGGTAATTGAAAATTCTTTGAGCGTCGATATTTAAGCTTCAACGATAATGGTATGCTAAAAATCACGTTTCGTAATTCGCTGATGGAACGGGGCAGGATTTAATGGTTGGCATCAGAATGCTGTATATAAATATCTCGTCTGTCGAGTTTCTTACTTCGTCTTTTGTTTCTTTGGCGAATCCTAAGAGAATCTACGTAGTTGGCGTAAACATCCGTCATACTTGAGAATCGCTTAGTCGTTTGCTTTTACATTTTTCTTATGCTCGGGATATATCCGCGTGCTATAGTGACGCGTATAAGGGAGGTAGGAACGAAAGACGAAGAGAATACTCGAAGATTTTCACACGTTTTCACCCTCCTTTTCACCGATATTCATTCCTTTTACCTGCTACCGTGAAAAATCCACCTCGTATATTATCATCCCTTCGAAAAAGCTCGGAACAAGATTTTCCCCTGGACAAGAATGCATAACATTTTTTTTTTGTATATTTGGTATTTGGTAAAGCATTCTTTTTTGTGTTAAAACCTGTAAACCGTTATCAAATCCAAATAACAGTGGGGTCAAAATCTTGAACTGGGTTATGGTCCATGGATCATTGGGTCTGCTGGTCTTGTCCGTGTCCAGTGCTGAACTGGTATCAGGATTCCTGGATACAAAACTATGGAATCTTCCTATTGGAACCTGGTGGCAGATAATGCGGCAATAAAAGTAGAATACAACGGCATTGCAGTCGGCGTGACGGGAAGTTACTGCCGCCTGCCTGGTAGGCGGCTTCACAGGGGTGGCTTTAAGTTACTGCCGCGACCTGCTGCTCTATGGGCCGTGAAGCTTGAAACGCTGCAATAATGTAACCTTCTTACCAATCCCGGTTCCTGGACCGATGCCGGATTCCACGTCTATGCTAGAAGGTGTGGCAACCACGCGGAACGCGAAACGCTGGATGAGACAAGGCAAGGAAGGTCTGTACTCTTGTGTAGGGGTGCTGTTAGTTTGGGTTTAAAAGGGTTGCTGCGGAGGTATTGGATGTCTGGTTAGTTTTCCTTCTTCTCCTCGGGTAGTTTAATTGGTAAATTGGCCTTGGTGGTTTTAGCCGACGTATATGTCTACGTAGCTACCTGCCTGAAAGATGCACTGCGAGGTAAATAGCGCGGAATCCGTGGCGCCAGGTAAATCCTAGTAAAAAATTAAATCAGCTCATGGGTTTCCTGCGGTTCGTCGAGCGCTCGTGGGGTGGTTGGTGCACTCGGGCGGTTGGTACAGGGGTGGTGTATCAGAAGTAAGGAAGGAACGGGAAAATGAGATAAAAGGAATTGAAGAACGAGAGAAAAAGTACTTCGTTTAAGGGTGGGGGTTGGAAGAAGGATTCGTGGGATCCTCCTGGTATAAGGGTGGAATTTTCAAGACTACCAACGTCGCCAAATTTATGTTCCCGTGTCGTGAAAGCGCGAGTAAGGACCTCTCTTGGTGGGTCCGCTCGTTTGAAAATTCAAATTTACCGCGTAAGAGGGGGGGCATTGTCGCCATGACAGCCTCCCGCGGCTGTTCACATTATCCCTCTGCTTTACCTGGAATATATATAAATCTGTCTATGAACTTCACGGTTGAACTACCATTATTTTTCGTCTTTCTCCTGCCACCTATGGCAGGAGAAAGATTCTTACGCCAAGGTAGACCCTTGGTAAGTTTATCTTTTAGTCTTTCTTGAATTATTTGTCTGGCGGCTCCTCTTACCTTTCAAGAAGATTTTCTTGATTTTACGTAAGAGAAATAAAGACGAAAAGTAAAGAATCAAACTTCGCCAGCATGCGTTCGGCTTTAACTCATCTTCTCGCAGCGATTCACATTGCAGCGAGAAAAGAAAAGAGAGTGAAAGGAAACGACGACACCACCGTGAGGTGGCTTTTCCAAGCTACATGTTTTCTGGTGGGATTGGAAATTTTCATTTGACTCCAACTTCCGTATCATTCCGTTGCGTAATGTGATGGTTACACCGAAGCAACAAGGGGAGTTTACACTGGTGGCAGGCAGAGCCACCCCGTTTGCGGAGTCAGTCATGCGGAGTAATTTTCAATTACGACAGATTATATCGCGCCGAGTTCGAGAGGGGTGGTTCCTTCGTACCCGTTGACACACCTACCCGGTTTCCCATAGTTCGAACCCCATGCCCGGGAAAACCCCCATGGCGCCCCTGGGCGTGACCGGGCTATAAACGGCGGCTTTATGTAAACGCTCAAAAATCTCGTGTAAATAGGGAGGGTTGCACAGTACGAGCCTTTAGGCGAGTTGCGATGGGGTGAGGAGTTGAGTATTTAAAAATGCCGGAGTAGCAATTCAAACTCTGTAAGGAATCCTTATTTATTTGTCTTTTTTTCCCCCCTTTACTTTACGTAAATCGAAGAAAAAAGGTTCACGATAATGGGGTTGTGCGGGTGGGTGGGAGAGGGCAGGCGGCGGAAAGAAATGCAAGAAATTTCTTTGTCATTGGACAATAAAAAATCTCCGAATGCCATCCCCCTTATCCCTTGATAGTCGGACGGACTTTCCGTAATTAGGGGTTGGATCAATTTCTGATGGGATAATCCCTCTTGAGACCTTAGACCAAGGGTGGAAAAGGAACAAGTTCAAAATGAAAGCAGCAGGTACCAGTACGTATTTTAACGATTTCTGTCAATTTTACGAACAGGGTGCTACGACCGTAATAATTATTTAAGGAAATTAATTTTCTTCTCGACCGTTCACTCTGCCTATTGAGAATTAATTTAAGATCAATGAGATCTCTTCGACTCGCCTTAAAACAGTATTTCCACGGATCTTAATTATCTGGAATATTTTTTACCTTCTCCTTTAAATCTCGCACGAGGAATCGCAAATTTTCGGTTATTATCGTTACAAACGTATGGATACGTTCACAAGGCACGATACTGAATACGTTTGCCTAACTGTGACGATCGTCGTTCGCCTACGTTACGCGGAGAATAATGCTCAGTGATCTGATGTCATGCTAAGATCAATTTCGTATTCCGTACGTCATCTCTAAGATTCGAGTTAAGCGCGAGCTTTGCGGATTTCAAATCCTTACAGAGCATACAACTTACGTCTCTCATGGTTTTTATGCACACCCCGAGCAAGTCCCATGTCTCTCGTCACAATCTACTGGCATACGTGTATAGCCTTTTTTCTCTGAACCCCAAGACACCCTTGTCAAATGTACATTGCTCATCAATGCTGTTAAAAATGCAAATTCCCATGCGTGGTAGAAAATCGTTAGGGACTGAAAACCAGGTATACCTGTCTGCCACAAGGGGATAACACTGTACACCATAGAACACCTTGGTACACCCTGGTACAACCTTAGACGTGACGTAGCAGAGGGGTTATATTATGCTCGTTAACGGGGCTGAGAAAGAGCTCTAAAGCTAAATTCTCATGGCGCCGTGTTGCCCTGTGTTACGCCACCTTTAGGTACGACAGTAGGTGTGTGTGTATATAGAATATAGCTAAACCGTCAGAATCACTATACCACGTGTGTACACAGTTGGCTTAGTTTATTCGTCCCTGTGTGTGATGAAAACTTGCCAAGTTCCAGAGGCTAGCTTTAGCAGTTTAAAACTTTTGTCCAGAACGCCCCGTGATGGGGATTGGCTAAGGGCTGGGTAAGGTTATCGCGTCACGTACCAAATCCTTTCTGCAATATTATTTCCGGCGAATTCAAAGCCGAACTAGTAATCGGCAATGACGTAGATCGAACGAGAAACAAAATGACATTTTTCGAAATTACTTTCTTCTTGGTCCTTAGGAGTCAGCAGTAAGTTTTTTTTTTATGTAGCGGGGAAAGGAGGGGGGGGGGGGTGGGCTATTACAATTTAGGTGTCGGAAAATCGTTTCTGTAGAAACTGGTTGAAGTTTCTATGGGTTCGGACGAAATTGATTGCAGCTTCGATTTAGGTGGAATTTTTTTTCTTTAATTTTGTTGTACCGTCTCTTCGTAGGATGGCGGTGCTATCGAACGATCAGGAGCAAGATTCTTTGATGTTGCTGGATGATGGGGAAAAAATGTAAAAAAAGAAAAGGGAAAACTTTACTAGATCCTATAAATACTCGCTGGCTAATTAAGAGCCCGTAAAGACGGAAGGACTGTAGCTCGTTCTTTACGCGAAGCAATTCGTATTAATAAACGAACTTTTAGCGGAGAAATGCACTTAACGCTTGCATAAAAATAATAATTAATATGCATGAGACCATGAACGGCCTTTAATCAACTTTTAACGCTACCCGTAGGAAATTAAAATTGTTTATGTCCGACGATTACTGTCGCTTAACAAAGCGAAGAGTGCGTCGCACATCGGCGAATTATTAATTTTCGTAATCAATATTTCCACTGCAAGAGGTTGAATGTTTTCATATGAAAAAATCATCGTCAGTAAAGTCGCTCACGAAGATTACTTGTTTCGTTCCAAAAACGACGTTCAGCGTCCCTGTAGGATATCCGCGACGTTGACGTATCCCGAAGGGGGTTGAGAACGTTAGGTTACGTTGACTCAAAGGATTGGTCTGTCAGCCCAGTTAACCTTTCAACCCCCTCCTCCTACGAGTATTCGTGCCCTCTTGAAGTTTAATTGGATATGGGATTCTTTGGGGTGCACGAAGAATATTGAAACAAAGGGGCGACCAGTAATATCCGGTGACCCTAAAATACAGTATATTTAAGGGTAACGAATTGTATCGCTTACAAATCTTTACTACCCCTAAAATTCAAGTACCACGAAACATCGACACTATTCGAGCCCTCGCGAAAGAACGAACCCGTTAATTCGAATCTCAGAGTTTGGCGTCTTCGGGCGTTCGCGTTTACTTAAATTATTTTTATCTCCGGAATTCAGGGGTGGTTTTCACGATGCAAGAATCCGAAAAAGAAGGGGGTACTACGGGAGAGGGCGGGGAAGAGAGAGGGAGAGAGTATTAAGAACTGAAGGTGGGATGGTGGAATGAGAACAAAAAGTATGAGGAGGGTTGCGTTGGTGGTGCTTGGAGGGGTAAGGGGAACAAGAGTGAGAATTGGGATACGGGACTGAGGGTCGACAATGGCGGCGCCCCCTAAGTCTCGGAATAACTTGATATTACAAATCCGGCAATCTGCTTGAGTAAATCCAGTGAGTGTGCAAGGATATCTCTAGTACGGGTTTATGCCGTTGCGGCCGGTTCTTGAAAATGGCGCTGTTATTAAACCGACTCAGGCTGGCGCTTCGCTGCCTTTTCATTTGGCTAAATCGTATTTATATTAAAATACGGTTGGTATACCTGTGCTACGTCAGCCTATACTCGTTGCGTACTTTCTACCCTGTTATACTTCCACCGGTAACAACATCCCCGGGAATCACGTTCGTAGTCAGGAATGTCTTAATAGGATTTTGTCAGCGATTACACGAGAACAGAATATTATGTCATAATGACTGGCACGTTTTATTTATTTTTTTGAAGTAGCTGCCATTAATAATAGAAAAAAAAGGTTAGAGGCCAGAAAAGATATTACGTGAAATTTACGTCACAAATTGCCAGGTTATTTGCATACCAGCCTGGGTAATCCTCGTCTTTACTTCCAGATTTCGAAACGTGATCGCACCCTTGGAATCTGCTGAAGTATTTCGTGATTTCCGCTTTCTTCTTCCATCCCTCATACCTACATTGTACGTGTGTCAATATTATCCGTTCATCGCATTGGTACTGTTTGAATTGCTTACCCGACACTACCTCGCGTAACATGCAGTAAACGTTTCTCACGACCTCATTCCATATGCATTTGTGCCCGTAGCGGGACACAAACAAACCGGAAACGAGTAGCAGACGAGTTAAGCAACATGTATGAGAAAGCGTACGTACACGTACCTAGGCAAACGACGAGGAAGAAATTCGCGTTACTGGGCCAACGGGTTTCCCCCGCAAAAAACAAAAATCAAAAAACAAGAAACAATAGTTTCCGCCATGTTAAGGAAATAGCTGAACCGGAAATAGGGGAAATTTGTAGTCTAGTCCAATGCAGTAGTCACTCCCTCGTTTGGCACAGACTCGAAGCCCGAGGTTTTGTACATGCATATCTGTAAAAGACGAAGGGGGTTGGAAACCTTGCCAAGATTTCTGATCATTTTCACCGTTTTAACGTCATACAAAGTGGCTGGATAATCAGTTCAACCCGGAATATTACGTTTACTTGATAATCCTCAACACACCCTTATGGTCTGCGTACTTTTCTAATGCCTATGTATACGTGGCAAAATTTTGAATTTCTGTTAACCTCGTTCCAGTTAACCGGTTGGCTCGGTCGCCGTGACGCCGTCCCTTCCTCTGCCCCAAAGGGTAGCTCACACTCTCTGGATGAGGGTGGAAGCAGGGGGTGACTCTCTCGGAGAAGTTATTTAGCGGAGGCGTTGTTCTGGCTCGCCTAGTATGTGGGTCGCCGCCGGCTTAGTGCCGCGGGTAAGCCTCATGAAACATGAGTACCCACTGGGATGACGCCACTAACTCCTTTATGGAGATGGAAGCTTATGCATGAATTGTGAGGATAGGTAGATTCCAGAGTGTGGACGTGGATCCACTTCTAGGACATTAAAGTCCTTAAGGAGTAGACGTACGAGTTTTGATAATTATTTTTTCATTTCTCGTCAACTCGCGTCAAACTTCGACAAACCGAACGCATCTCCCAGGACGATGGGATATTATTGCCTATTTGCATTGATATTGATCATTCGCTTTGGTTGAATTAAGTTTTATTAATTTCTTTTCGCTTTATCAATTCTGAATTCAGTATCCGCGAGGGCCAACCGGGTACTTTATAGGCGGTTGAAAATTTTATAGTTTACTCTGGTAACTATGGATTTTTGTAAATACTTTTCTTGTTTCATGTCACGCGATAATGCAATCCGATTGGAGCAACTATGAGACTCGATTTGCTTGCTGTGTGTTTCTGTATTCGCTCCACTTGTCTGGTCTGGGTACAGATGTGGATATATGAATATATATACACATCGCTTCTTCCATACATGTATATGTATATATAGAAGAAGCGAGAGGAAATAAGCCCTCCTCGTATATCCTGGGATATCTGATGCCCCTGTCTACCCCATGGCCGTTGAAAACTTAACTCACTGCTTAAACCCTCTTCCCAACCTTATGTTCGAGCTCTCGCGAGATATTTATACCACTTTTCCCTTAATTGCCTTCTAAACGGAGTTACGCCGTATTTATCAAGGCGCATTATCACTGCTGCTCCGAACTTCGTTTTCCTATCATCCCTAATGGACTGGGTTAGTATGAAATTGAGAAAAATTTTAAAATAGAAGTGTGACACGGTTGGAAGATTAAAAAAAGGAGGTTGGAAGAGGTATCGTCACGATTTGTTCCCTTCACATTTTGGAAAAGTGAATTTGTAGAAATAGTTTTTTAAATATAGGGTAGCCACGACTTTTTTTTTTTTACGGATCCTAAGCAAGGGCGTGACTTCATCTAGTCCAGAGCGGATATCCGTTAACATGTAAGGAGGGTGATTTTAGTTACTACATAGTTCGCGGTTAGGGTGGAGGATTAGGGGTGTTTTTCCGCGAGGAAAACGCGTTAAATCGGCCGCTGCGGAATTTATGGCTTTATGAAATTATGCAAGACGCATCAGCACAACGTGGTCTCTGTGCACTCTGAGAAATCGGCCATTCAAATTTATGCTTGCCATCTCGATACGGTTAAGGTGCGAAGCGTCGTGACGCTTTTCTTGCTAGCCGGAAGTATAAGGGTACAAGAAAGAAAACGACGAATTGAAAAAAAGGAAGTAAAATGAAAATTGCGAAGATGTGTAGCCGGATAAATAAGAAAATACGAAATAAAAAAAAGTCAAAGGGCGGCCAACGAGTATGAAGGTAAAATCCTCAAAGATAAAGGGAAGGGAGGGATGAAACTCGCCATTACCGTCCGACACTTTTGGTCGTGTAAAAATAAGCCATTACAAACACGTGTCTTTGCCGATTAGCATAATGGCGTACCTTTTTATGCCTAGTCCCTCCCGGTATTAAAATGTTAATACTTAATGTTATCGTACGCAAGTTAGACAGAGTTTATAACCAGGTGTAGCGCATGTGCCTTGCAAAACAAGCATTAAACTTCTTTGAGGCTGTCTCTCATTTTGAAAATAACATTAAGCTCGATTCGTCGTATAAACTTTTACGGACCCATCCAGTCCTCTGTTTCTAGTATCTTCATAAAATCCTTTAACAATAAAAAAATAACACCCCCTAACTGTCCCCGTGTAGAACGACACGTTGCAATCGTGATGATAATTTATGAAACGTGCAACCCCTGCCCTCCCTTGTAACCCGTATCAATTAGTCAGAAAAAGAGTACTACCAGAACGTATCAGTAAGGTTATTCAAAATGACACAAGCAGCGCAGCCAACTTTTTTGAAAATTAGATTTCGTCCAGTTTTGCCATAATTATTTGTTTATAATTAGCAGCGCCAGAATGGCGTGAAAGTGGACGGTAAAGCTCGAGCTTAATGCCAGAGTAGGTGCGGGAGATTCTCGGGGTAGTTGTGGATGGGGTTGGGGTCGATGAAGTGTTCAGGGGAGTAGAGGGGTGCGACGGGTGGGTTGGTGGGTGGAGAAGTGGATTTAGTCGTGTGACGATTAAAACGGGGAAACCGCGCTGGCGCTGTGTGACATCATTAGCAACTTTCCGCCATTGTTTTCTGCGCGACCTGATAAACTGGGCTAATTGCCTCAACTTTTGACCTATCTGCCAGTCTTGTAACTAGCTGCTGCCGGTACCATTGCTACCGGTACTGTTGTCGTTATTGCTGGCCAAATCCATATACTGCACCATACGTGATGATAGTATTTCTGTACATATCGGTAGATGTTGCCACCCCAAAAGCCAATTAGGCAATATCTTAATTAGCGTTTAATAATTTATTGGCGTTTACGCCAGTTGACCAGTAAGCTATCGTAATTCATGTTGATTGACTATCTCGAATAACAGACCTTTGAATAAACTCCAATTGAGTATATGCAAATTGGCTTACCTTTATACCAATTTTATCGACTCCAATTGACGGTCATTCAATTATTTAATTATATAGAGCAAGCTCGATTGGCACGGCAAATTCAGATGTCCGATTCAGAATAGAATTGCGATATGGTAACATGTAAAGGGAAGAAAAAGAAACGAGGTTAATGCATTTCTTAAAAGAGATTTATATAAAAAATTTCATATCCAACGAATCATTCGCAGTTATTAATAATTTTGTATAAACAAGTAATATCAATAAATGGCTCTTCTCAGCACCGAGAATTCGTATATTAACGATCCACTTCCAACATTGATACACGCAATGTCATGGTGTTACATAAGAGTATGTCAAAGTCCCAATAGTTAGTGGATGAGGGCGATACAGCAACGGTGGCGCCGCAGGCGGTTCATTTACGTACATTTTGCATCCACTTAACTTTCGTTTGAGCGCCGAAGATTATATAGAATATTATTTTGTCGTGGTTGGATGAGGGTTTACCACCCCCTTTATGATATACGTTTATACCATACGTAACGGTACTATGGGGTGCGAAAGCACTTGAGCGTCGGTGTCGCGAGGCGTCGCGACGCCACATACAGTCACTCTCAACATTTACGCTAGGGGCCCTATGTGTCGACACTTTGATAATGGTACCCTCCGCAATGATGGTGCCACCCCCTACCTCCATCCCCCGTCAGCCTGCCACCGTCGCACTCAACTCTCGGTCCGCCCTTGGATTTAATTAACTCGCTCTCGGAGCTTCATTGAGTTATGTTAAGTCACGTCCTCCGCGTAATCTTTGTATTATGCCACTCGAAATGTATTTCTATATAGATGTCACGCGCGATAAGCCCAAGCCCTTATACCCCCACCGTGCTGCCCCTTTTATCCCCACTTGTCCAACCTACCCTACTCAACCTTCTTAACCTTCTTACCCTATCTTCGGTACCTTCGCTTTGCTGGCAGCGCCACCTATAATGCTAGGGGTGGTGAAACCTTTGGTCCTAGGGTAAGACCACTGCCAGGGGCGCTTAGCGATTAACCTTCTTTCGTTTTTGTCACTTTTGGAAAAGACAGAAATACCTTTGGTTAACTTTTGATGGAAAATAGTTTTCGTTTACACGTGATGCGCTTGTCCGCATAGCTCTGAGTCCAAGATCTTACGTGGGTTGAGTAAAGCATTTGGGTGAATCCAACTGCCGAATACGAGGTTAATTGCCACACATTTTCCAAAGCGCAAAACAACCCTTCGGACGTCATTGTAAACCGTCATTGTTGTCAGTCATCCCTGTACGTACTGGCTGATTCATGTTTCACTTTGCAATCTTGCCACCCTGGCTCGTAGGGCTCGTGGTGGCGCATTTCGCAATTTTCGTAATACATTATCGTGGCGAGGGTAACGACGTGTCAGAGGCAGAGGGTTAATATTGCAAAGTCCATGTCGTTTGCGCGGGACCCTAGTTGAGCATCCTCATTTTGCATGCAACTGAAAAGGACTACTTGTATGTTTTTTTAATACATACGAATAGCACTGTAAACGTATGTATCCTCTTGAGCAACCATTTTTTTTTCTTTTCTTACTAGCTTGAGCCCCGTACGCCATTTTACTTTTTATGCTTACAAGTGCCGCGCCTTGTTAATAGCGGGTACCTTTGCTTCTTACCGAACTCTGTAGGAAGTCGTAAGGGTTGGAAGGGGGCGAGAAGGTGAGCCTTGAACTGGCAAATTAAGAGAGACTTGAAAGAAGGGTGAGGTCTTTGGAAAGGAGAGTGAGGGAGGGTTCGACGAAGATTCACCTTCGTGCTTTTGCGAAGGATTAGACACCCTCAAGTAGGGCTACTGTTTTTTTTTATTTTCAAGGGTGTCTACTCAGATCGATCACGATACTTTGGTCTCTGTGATTACGTGATTTTTTTTTGGATATATTCCATGTCGATGCTGTCGTGGAATATTTAATTAATCATTAATTGTGGTTCATATTAATTGGACAAAGCTTACAGTTTGCTGATTATCGTTTTTCGATTATTACATGCGCATACGAAGAAGTGGTTACGTCCCTTTGTTCAATTCGTTATTCGCGCATATCACTAACTCGCTTGAGATCAAAAGGATTTTTGGGTAGCGTATTAAGAACTAATGAACCGTGTTATTGCATTCCAACCAAATTCGTATTAACAGCCCGATAGATTTATTTAATTAAAGTATCCCCATTCAAGTCGCTTTAATCGATATCCTTGCACGTTTTACATAACTTTGAGTATAATTTCTCAAAATCTTTGACGAATCTAAAAAAACCCGTTTTTCACGTTAAGGTATTACATATATTTATTTCATCGAAAGTCAATTACGAACCCAAAATATAGAATCGGGAGATCGTATTTAGGCATAGTTGGACCGAGTGTCGCGAGTCCCGGTATCGATCACAAGGCAAAATTAATTCCCTGAATATTATTCCTGCAGACGAGATCGGATGACGGAATCAGAGAAAGCCCAACGAATGAAGAGAGAGGGAAAGAGTCAAATGATTGGACCTCAATCGATTATTGATATTTGGTCATTTTGTCTCGCGATCTTTGCCACGAGTAATTCTTTTTTCCAAATTCCAAATTGTCTTCTTAAATCATAATACAGATACATAGGAAAGCACAGAGTACAAAAGTAGGATTTCTTTTTATACGCGGTGACGAAGGGGTAGTTGAAGGGGAACTTTCGGACAGGAAGCCGCAAGAGTCCAGTTCCCGACAA
Source organism: Syrista parreyssii (assembly GCA_030142615.1). NCBI lineage: Eukaryota > Metazoa > Arthropoda > Insecta > Hymenoptera > Cephidae > Syrista > Syrista parreyssii. The sequence goes on from JARQTG010000211.1 coordinate 213,421, forward strand.
GTCTAAGACATTTCGCCACAGGCCGAGGGCGGCACGATTCCCACAGCGCACTTTCCTACGGTTAAATAGAATCAATTGGAAAACTTTGCCTTCCCCTCGTTTAGTGCTGCCGCTATGGACACCGGGTATCTTCCCTTCCTCTCTCTTAACTCTCCACCCCCTTGTTCTCCTGAATCTTCCGCGACCCCCTTCGTCTCTTCGCTCCTTCCGTTTCTTTAGCCTCATTGCTTCAAAGCAGCAATAAATCAGCAGCCGTTTCCCCGTTCTGCCACGTGAGCATTCGTGGCGCGATTTTAAACTTTTAGACTACGACACACGAAATGGAGACAGGGAACTTTTCCTTATTTATCTAGTTTTTTTTTTCTACAATATACATCAAAAGTTAGTATCGATCCCCAACGGCGAAAACAGATCAGCAAATGATTCTGAAGTTCTGTTTTTTTTTTTTTATGTTGGACATGGTGGATTTTGTGAAAACAAGTCGTAAGGGAGCGATTGCTGAGCCACGTGTCCGTCTATCTGCGATCACGACCCTCGTAAGCGTTTGGTTTATCTGAGGGTTCGCAGTCGTCAAAAAGTTGTAGCGTTACCTTAGCAGATACTAGAAACTGCAAACTGGCGTGGTGGTAGCAGTGTAAGTGAGTATCGTAAGAATATACCACTTTCCGAAGTAAAGTAGGAAATTACGTGGAACTGTGGGGATCGCGATAGGAACTGAACAAGAGACTAAGGATCTTTCAAGGAAAATCCCTAGGATTCCGTAATTGAAACTTTCACGGAGGCACGTAGTACCAACCTTGATATTTTACCTTGTAATACCTACTTACCCACCTACTACATTCGTTTGAATTTATCAGGTCATTCTCTTTCGTGCTGATCTTGTACACGAGGAGATAAGGTGAATATATAACAATGAGGAAAGCACTACAGGGATTTCAATCCCTATCTACGTATATATATTGCTATACATCGTTACGTAGTTGATTTATCAAGTTTTACCCTGATACTCGTCACGGTTCGTTAAATTTTAAAGAGGACTCGGCCTAATGTCGCTTCGCTATTTTGACCGTCTCAATAATTCCGAAATCTTCTAGCAGCCACCCGTGGACCCCTAAGACCACCACTATTCATCCTACCACAGATTCCTACCGCCCGAACGCTGACGATCGTCTTTCATTAAATTCCGTTACGATTCGCTGAAGAATCAGTGGCTTGAGGGATAAAATCTTCTGGAGGGAAGAAGAGCACAGAGACGCGCAAAGAGGCTGCGGCGTAACGGGAGAGAGATGCTTTGTTTAAACACAATGGCTATTGACTCCGTTCGAACTCCATGGGCGTGGAAAACACGACACTGCCGAAGATTGGCTCTGGGTTTCTTGAAATTGAACCAGAATGGGAAATTGTTCTGCGAAGATATCAGGAGGTCTTGGTTATTTCAGATTTGAAAATCATTTGAAGCCATGCGACATTCAATTTCAAGGCGTTTATGACGGCACTGGTGTCATTTCTTTGTATCTTTGAAACAACCCAGCATGGGGATGCTTCTCGAACAAAGTTTTAACGTGAAATGTATTTCCGTTCTTGTCGCGCTTCGAAAAAGCTTGTTCGCAGAATTTCCTTAGTGACTGCAAAAATTCGCGGACAGCTGAGGATGCTGCCCTTAACTTGGAGTCTAGGCAAAATTACTACGGTGTAGAAACTGTATGTATATGTATAGCATCGTGAGGCATATTCGTCGAAGCAGTGAAGATAATACCGTTTTAACGAACTTTTTTCCATAATGCAAGTAAAGCACTATCAGACAGTTGAGTGCACCGAAAACCGTTAACTTTAACGCCTCGATCCGCGTCCCTGAAAGAGAGTCCATTATAAATTCTGCATCCCCATCTTGAAATTGGAAAGGATAAAAAAAAATGAGACCGGTGTAAGGTTGCGATACGTAGCAACGATGCAATAACAGCGTAGAGTTTATTCACGTTACCATAACGTTTCCTGTTTTGCCAATTGTTGTCACAGTCGTCTGACGACTCGTCAGATACACCCCTAGTGTCCCAAGCAAGGAAATTTAATTAACAGGCCATGTTTATTCGGAATCCTGCTTCTTTAATTTTGCGAAAGAAACCAGAACTTAAAATGACCTCATCCAGAATATTTTAAGGGCTTCCTTAGCTTTTCTAAGAGACCCATTGCCTTTCGACTCAGTAGAACTGAAGCTCTTGTAATTTTGATAAAACTCGAAGCTTTCGGAATTCTCAAAGATATTCCTTAAGGGATGATGAAGAGATGTTACTATACGAATAATGGATCTCAGCCGCTCCGTATCTTGACATGGGGTATAGATTCTTATCTTACTGTCTGGTGTTCGGCGATACTCGTAAATACTCGGATATATTCGTATATCGAATGTATGTAGACGGGAAAGCACATTCTTCAAGGAACCAGCAGCAATAAAGCATCTCGATCAATTTGGTAAATGAGCTTCGGAACTCTGTGTGGAATATCAAGTGGGTATTTGGAATTTGGTGAGAGTGCGTAAAAAATAAATAAATAAATAAATAAACGAATGGGTATGGGGATGAGAGTGACTTAACTCTCGGAGCATTTGGTATATTGGATCTGAGGGCAGGATGCATTGGTCCATGATAATCATGTAGGAATTCGATGCTGTGGGTTTTTTCTATGTATTTTTTGTTTTTTGGCTTTTATGTATAGGAAGGATATTCTCTTTTATTATTTCTTACCACTGTGTATATCACATTGTGTTACGGGCGATATCGTCGTTCCTTAAGTAATAGCCTATTTCTATATTGAGTCACTACGGCCGCCATTGTTCGACCTAACTAACCATTTGTTATTTTTCTGTCGCGATACTATACCAAGAAACTATATACCATGATTGGTATCGATACGAGAACCCATAAAAAAGTTTTCTTTGTTTGACGTGTCACGAGACTTCAAGCTGCTATCTGCGTTGATTGATACGAATTAATTAGAACACCGGGTGGATTCGTGATTCGACTTTGGTGTAGTCCTTGATGTGTACTTAAACCCTAGTAGTCGAGCTCTGATAAAAACTTGGTTAAATTATCATATTTTCGTATCATTTTTACATAGTCTCGTTAAAGTACAAATATCGTATTTCAAAGTACTTCAATGTCTAAATTTGATTTAAAAAATTTCAAGCAGCCACCAACATCAAAAATACATGCAATCGTTACGTCGCGCTATTCATACCCCTATGTACCGTGACATTAAAAAAAAAAACTCAAAAAAATTGGTTACCCTAGATGTGGTTGACTGTTGAAAATATCGTGCGCAGGTGATTCGTGAACATGATTAGAGAATGTGAAAATATACTTTCTGTAATACTAGATGTCAGAAAAAGTCATGATAACGGGTAAAAAAATAAAATCTATTTTAATAATACCTAAACCAACGTAATTTAGTCCATCTAAAAAAACCACATGGTTAATTACGAGGTAGCACGATTTTATTATTCATTATTTTTTTGCGAAGTCAAGTCCTCAAGTGGAAGCCGACATATGACCAATTCGCATGACCTTTCGTCCTGGGTCAAGTGATAGGTGCAATGCTTCCATAGAACATGTATGACGTCATTGACTAGTTACCGGGTAGTTTCTACTTGAAATTGCAAGCGTCATTGATGCTCGGTATAAAATCAATGACTATGAAATATGCAATTTATGACGCGATCACGTAACGGTCGATCGAGACTTTTTTATGATTCAGTGATATCGAGTACTGCAGTTTCTTGCGTCATGGCATTTAACGATTGACATCAAATCCTGGACAGTGGTTACGATAAGTGGGTCTGAGATACGTCAGACTTGAACGACATGTGATGTCTATTATGACGTCATACGACCGTTCTACTTGAACACCAAACGCAATACCTTGCTTCCGGATATTACAACCCCCCTTTCAGGGTTAATATTAAATGGAATCGCAAGGGGTTTAAAGATAACCTGAACTTTGACATTTAGCAAATAATCGATCCTTTGTATTATGGATAGAGAAGTTAGATTACAGTGATACGTACCTTGTTGTAGTCAGCCCGTTACGTCTTGTAAGGGTTGGGAGTTGGGGGTTGGGTTAATCAATCATTGAACACGAATCGGTCATTTATTAAAGCAAAACTTTATTATAGCAATAGTGAACAATGGATAACTATTAAATATTTTTAACGTTTTTTTTTTTTTTTTTTTTTGATAAAAATAGCGATTGGATGTTTAGGTTAGGTAGTAGGTGAATATCTAAATGGGGTATCTTAATCGTACGAAATGCTCGCGAAAATGAATTTTTATGACATTAGTTAGGAGAGTGTACGTGTGTATGTATACGTGTGTCTTATCAGTGTAAATAATGAGCACGAGAAGGGGGTGCGTCGCGAAATTTATGAAAAAATAAATTCCTTGCGAAAAACGTAATAGAAAGCAAATGCAAGAAGCATGAATCGAATATACGTAGTATGGAACGTCGCGTCTTTCTTTCGTGATTTCGCAAACTTGTTCACCTTTTTCGCAAATTCACACAACGCGAATTACTCTACTCGTGTTACCAAGTGACCAAGTTCTTCCGAAAAATGTCAATTTCGTTACGGCATTCCTTTTTCAGGGTGCCTCTGGCAGATTAAAAAAAAATTGTTCCTCACGGGAAATAAATCAATGATGGCAATGACAGCAGACTCCCCAGTTAACTTATGTAACGAAAACAAAATTTTGTTAACTTCAAAATTAATACGCGAATCAGACGAAGCGATTAAGTTGATTACGTAAATCGTCCGTCTGTTCGTAACGTCTATATGCGTGTATTGGAGCGTGCTTGTGGGGTGTGTAAATTGGGTATTTGGAAAAGTACAAAATGTATCGTGGGTCATGTGGTGGGGCTTGGGGTTAGCTAGGAGAGACATACAGATAGAAATAGATCGAAACAAAGGGTAGTGGTTAGGGGGAAAACAATTTTTTTTTAACCTAGGAAAATAATAGGGGTCTCTTACGTAACGAAGGGTCTACGTAATTAATAAAATGGAACTTAAGACAGTCGTTGGCTAGTTCTAATGATATTCCAATAAGTCATTATCAGCTAGTCTCTTTATCGTAATAATAAGTCATCGTATTTAATCCTTAGGACATTACGGGAATCACCACCATATACCAAGTTGATCATACCGCATTATTACACTAAATCGAGCTAGCCTAATCTGCTTGGCGATTGACGTCACGGGAAGATTGGCAATCAAAACTAACTACGCCCACATGCATCACGTACTCGTTACGCATAATCATTTAAACACTTTTGCAACAGGAATTTTTCGCGTATCTTTCATACATTCGCATTTCCCGCGAAACTGTCTTTATAAAAATCAGTGAAAAATTGTGGGACGTGGGCCGTGTCGACCATCGCGCGACTAATCGTTTACTCGCAAGCGCAGCGACTACAGCGCCGCGTAGCGGACGATCGTAGAAAAGGACGAGGAACGAGAATTCTCCGTTACTAAATCATTTTTGTTTTTGGGCGTCGCGACGCTCGTGCTGCGAGTTGCGTTACGATTATAGGCGTATCGTTGGAAAGGATGGTTCAACTTATGTTATTTACTTGTCTACATCTTTTTTCCTCTAAATTTCTTTCTCGCTCGACGCTAATTTTCCCGGTGCGTCAATCGCTATGACGTTAACATACAGTATTTAGTGATCTTACAAATAATGTGTCTAACAACTTTAGGTTCATCTTAGATTGCTTTCCGTAATCACGCCGACTTCCTGTAAGAGCTGCAACACACATCCGCCGTTAATGTATGTTAGGAATTTGTCTTTACTTCTATCTTTTTTTTTGTTTCTTTTTTTTTATGTTTCGATGATTCAATCGCGGAAAAAGTCAATGCTTTTTTTCGACTTTCTTTTTTTTCCATTAACCGCGACTACGCGTCGAGCTCCTTAGTCGGAGATCATGTACCTTACTATTTTTCATCTTTATATCGTAATATTATGTTTGCTTATTTTTCCATCTCGCTTGCTTCTTCGTAGCTTTCGTTTGTAGTTTGTGTCATAGATTGATTACTATTCTTTACGTATCCACTGTTTTTCGTTAAACGCTTTGACATCAAGTATTTAGGTATTTTTTTTGTTGTAAATGCTGGCGGGATTTTTTTCAGATAGTACAAGATAGATATTTTCTTTTAGTGTAAATTATTCGCGCGTCGAATCTCATGCGTTATCACTAATGGCGCATACGCAGTGACCACAATGACGATAGCTTAATGAAATATTTTCCAAAAATTCAGAGTCAACCGAAAATTCTATTCAGCTCGATGCACCCGTAGGTTTTACAATTTTACAATTTTGAAACAATCAGCTGGATACTATATGTATATTTTTACGTCATTCTCAAAATCACGAAATCTTTTCACGCGTCTTTTCGCGACACAGACGAGATTCGAGTGCACCACCTATTAACACTACGATAGCAACATACTTGGCTGGCCCATCCTTCTTACATGCTTAGTTTGTCCTTAATTCGAAAATGTTCATCATTACGACTCTTATCTCATTAATACTATTCAATACTTGTTGAAGCTCATAATAAGTACATACTCGAAGATTAATATTACCATTTTTTTTATTGTATTATCTCGCTTACTATATAGGTATATTAATCGTCTAAGAACTTGACCATTTTCAATTATTCTTTCTTTTCACTTTTTTTTTAAGCTTCCTTCGTGCTTTTCACGCCTACCGATGACAAGGGTACAAAATTATAATCGTCTCCGGTTCAAGTCTCTTTTTCATATCCGACCTGCACTCATGGCAATCCTTGAGAACGTCTTTGTACATAACTAAGAGATATATGTATTTATAGTATTTATAGTATGTATATATACCCTCAATCGCCCGAGTATAAAACGCGGGTTTGGTGGGGTGGAACTCGCCCGACGTTGAAAAAAAATGTTTAGTTGTTCAAAAAAGAAAGGAGAACGCGTACGAACTGACGGCGAGACTGCGAATGTAAAATCATGCGCAATTTCTGGAATTTTCAAAAATTTTATTTACAAACTAAACGGCAAGAAGGAATTAACACTAATTTTTATTTTTTTTTTTTGAGAGAGAGAGAGAGAACCTAAATCCGTACACAGAAAGGTGTCATGACCTCCCTAATATTTTATGCTCAAGTATTTTTAGGGATAAGGGGTTGTCGTCGGGTTTACATAAGTATTCCAGAAACCAATAAATTTTTCCATTTCTTTTTGGCCGTTAAATATCGGAAAATATATTTGTATGACGGTATTGCCTAATAGGTTTTGAGTTTTTTGGATTACGTTTTCGTGCGTGCTTTTTTTGAGGAATTATGTGAAATTAATGGGGTGGAGTTTCCGGTTGGCGATATGGCAGGGGGGTAAGTTTATGAACTTTGAAGTGAATTCGCGACTACCCTTAGTGTACGTGTGTGTCTGTGTTCGAGTCCACGAAGTCGCGGTTTGCTTAGTAATTTCGGACACGGCCAATGCGTCTCAATCAGAAACTAATAGGCGAAACGTTTATCGTTTTTATTAATTATTAAAAAGTTAATCGCTAAGTTAACATGAATGAATTTTGCATTTATTTACAATGAAGTACGCGCGCGCGTGCAACGAAACTCTCAACCGTTTTACGTGTACGTTTTCAAAGTATAGATTCATTTCTATACTGTGTAAACATTTTTGTGTATTTCCCCATCTGAAATTCCACGTGCCTCCCGCGTATGAAAGGATTTATGGATTTCACTGCATGTATATTTCTAAGTTCCCTGTTTCAAATTTTCATGATAGAATGGTTTTTCTTTACATTTTTCATGAAAATTCGTAAACATATTTTAAAAAACTGGATTTCATTTCTTTCATACTTTCATCAGTAATGGAACGTCGTACGCGCGTGGTACGATGGAATAAAAATAAAATAAAACGACAGTGAGATACTACAAGTGAATATTATAATAGAAACAAAATGCTTTTTAAGTAAAATAATGCACGTGGCATAAGCGCAAGCCTCCTTTTTGTAGTATCAAAAAAACAAATCTAGAGTAACAGTAAAATGCCTTAGACTAATAACATTAAATGCAAACACCCACAAGCAGGAATGCTCGCAGATTTTCTTAAAAACAAAAATCAAAAATTACAAGTAGGTTGCTATTTAAAAAGTGAAAAGAAAAACCTTTGAAGAGTCGCGGCGTGTAATAACGTTGACACGAAGAAGCCGGATAATCTCATGTGTAACCTGCGTGAAAGTCGCATTATGTATATTGAGGGTTGCGGGTGCGTTCACGTTATCGATTAATTCCGATTTGGACTCGATAAATTTCGCAATTAATAAACGTGTCTTATATCCTCCCCCTCCGCCCTTCTCTGTCCCAACATCGATCTGTCGCAGCTTAAAACTATTTGCGTAATGCAAAACGCGCGCCTACGTCCAAGATTAATAACACACTCATGATTGTTTTCTGCCGTAACTAAGAATGGACCGAAAAATCCGACTTTCGGTTTTCCCTCAAATCTTTTTTCCCGAATTAATCATCGTCGAGGGAAACGACGCTTCGGCGAACCCAAGAAGTCGTATCAAAAAGTCGTATCAATGCGGTCCGTTTATACCACGACGCCTATATATATCACAGGTCTAAGAAAACAGAAAATACGTATTTTACATACTTAGCTTCCGCACTTCTTTTATTTGTTCACGAATGATTGGTCTCTACCGTGACGATGGCCGGTAACCAGATTTTAAAAGAAATGTTCGAATCCGACAGGTGTGCTAGTTGTACTTACAAATAATGTTTGTACGCACCTAGAGTACGAGATAGTTCTGACAGATCTCACCTACGAAGCTGAGATTAGTGTGCGGTAACGTCTGTAAAAAAAAGTCCTTCCAGGATTAATCCTTTGATCAGGATTTTTTTTTACATCCAGACCGCACCGTTGCTCAAATCCGAACTAATGGATTTTATGGGATTAACTGGTCGCCATCGTCGGGGACATTTTTCTATTTCTCCAGCTTTCGCGTTAAACGATACTCTGTCCGGCGCCTCCTTGAATAGACCTTTGCCCTTTTATTTTTTTCATCCTTCCCTTCCCTCCTCTTATACGTACAGTCGAAGTCACCTTGCGGATACGCTCATTATATACAGCAGACGATAGTAAAAAAAAAAGGGAGGAAAAAGACAGTAAAGGATCTCGCTAGTTCCGGGATCCGACATTTTATTGGAGTCCCTGTGACGATTCTGATTAATCAGACCATTATTGCGTACCTGTAAGGGACGCCATTCGAGCGCCGTTTTCCTTAACCAATTATACTACAGTTCATTTCTCGTAAATCGTGTAATCATTTCTTACTCGAGCTTCTTTTTGCTGTAGCTCTCGTTCGTTACAAGTATTCGTTTTCCCTTTCCAAATTCTTACAACTACCTAATGTTTTACTTAGTAAAAGTCCAATCGTGGTATCGATGCCAAGCGTAGTTACCTGCCAGCAGAATGGTCAGTGTCGTACGGCAGTGCGTACTTGGACCACGGTTTCTCGGCAGAACGCTAATGTGAATAGTAGTATCATAATCTCGGCTGGATGATGACAGGTCTAGGTCACGACTCCATCACACTAAAGGCGTGCCGTATACTTCATTGGTATGAAGATTCTGATTGCTGTCGTTTTGTCGCGATGCGCATTGCTGAAACAGAAAGAAGGGACGCAACATTGAAAAAGATGAGTTGCGAATTCGATCAAAAAGATATGGAACAAAAGTTGTGTCCAATATTATTAGATACTTGGTATTTGTTTAACAATTGTTAACAATTTGAATTAACAATCAAACTCACCGCTTGCTTGCGCTCCCAACTCTTCATTGCTGATTTGTACTTTTCGAACTCGTGACACCAGTCCGAATAGATCTTCTGGTAGTCGTTGGACTTGGCTGGTGCGGAACATCTGTGTGCGTCCACTGTTATGTTGTAGGAACAGAGCAAGGCACCGCCAAGCCAACAATCGTATCTTCCAGCATCCTGTTCATTCACGCCGACGATCACAAGCCCCTTTTCGGAGGTTTCGATGAACTTGTCTCCGCCCGCGCCGTACTTATACACGATCTGATAACGACCCTTCTCTTTGCTGTAATGATACCATCTGACCTCTTGGTTCGCGAGGACTTCCGGCATTTTTACGAAGCAACCCAAATGCACAGACTGACCCCAGGTCACGACCAGCTTTCTCTTACCGACGCTGCTGTCGCAGACATCCGCTGTGCTATTTGAGACATCCTGCAGGAGTCTGAAAATAGAGTTGGGAATGCAAGTTAAGAAATGAATGAGTAAAATGAAAGCAGGACCCATACCCATTAGAACGTGGAGTGCAATTTCTTTGGATGTTACAAATTCGATATTCTTTAAATTTGAATCAAACCAGCTGACTGCCGTTGTAGTAAAATATTTTGCGATTATAAAGTGCACTTGTAACATACGAATGACCTGTACAAGAATACCATGACAAGTCATTGAACTCTCACCCTGGGGTATATGGCTTGCAAGTGTTAGTATCCTTGTCCCAGCCGCAGTAAGGGTCGTGAACGCATCTAAGACAATTGTCATATCTACGAGAGCACATCACTAGGTCAATCTGTTTGATTCGATGATCCGACGCTACATATAGAGCCTTGTGTTCCCTCGAGATTTCCATAGCTTGAATTGGTTCACCAGGAGTCACGTCGAAGACATCCAGTAGTATGGATTGAGACTCGCCATTGCTGTCCAGCCATTGAACAACTTTGTGAACCCTTCCGTCGCCTAAATAGAAAGAAACCCTGTAGCATCAAATCGTACTAATAATAATCTGTCACAAGATCATCAGTCAATAACTCACTGGAACCCGCGTAGTAGACGGTATAGTCCGTATCCATGCCCACAAAGTCAATTCGAAGTAAGTCAACCACAAGTCGCGTAAGCATCACGTCTCTCTTGAAAAAGACAGGCTTTTCGTTCTCGTGCGAAATGGCCGAGTCCATCAGGGGGTGGGACCTTATGAAGTTCAGAACAGTATCCGGAAGTGTTTCGGTATCATTGACGCACTGTCCAGGCCGCGGATTTGGAACTCTTGTAAGAGTGACCGGAAGCCAGGCGCTGTTGCTCGAGGCTTGTTCCTTGAACTTCCCTCTAAAGGCTTCCTGAATGGCGTCAATGTGGAAGGAACATATAGCAGATCCCATGAGACCATTCGTGGAAGTTGTAAAAGTCCCATAAAAGTGCGTGTTGTCGCCAGGCACCTTGTAGATACTTTCTGCAAAGTCCAATTCGTATTTACTTTAGTAAGAGTGGCGGGAGAAAAGACTCTTTCTAAAAACATGAGAAACGTCAGGGTTACTCACGTATCTCATTGAAGTAGAACGGAAATTCTCCTGGTATGGAACAGTTCAGTCTGGCTTTTAGGTACGTTGCCCAATTTTGGGACAAAATATTTTTACCCCCTGTGTCTCGTTTGCAAACACGTGCCACGCGCGAGTAGACACTCTTGCCACAGTTTATATATTCTACGGCAGTCTCACGGAAGAAGAAGAACACGTGACTTCCTATGTCAAACGATCCGACAAAGTTTGGCTCTGAAATAAATTAATACGCAGGGGTTGAAGATTCGGTGTGTTTACGTAAGGCAGAAAAATTAAGGTTATTTCGTATCTAATTCAATGCTAATATTCTATTTTTTCTGGGACACCCGTTAGGTAATAATTGACTTTTAGTACGAATCTTCTAATTTTCCTTATCCTGGTTCCATCTCTTTTTTACAGTTGCGGTTTATATTGACAAAAAAATATACCGGAAACAATTTACCTCGTACAGAATTGTACAGGATGTTAAAAAAAAACATTCAGATGCAATGCAAAGTGCACAGTAACCATTCTCTGCATTAATACAATACCTCTGTGTACTTACTTACAGTTACTACTAGTCTGTAAGAAATACTAAGTACTGTGCCAGAGTATTATTAAGCCAGTAAACGGAAGTTAAACTTTCCTGTAGCAGTTATGAAACTAAAGCGCGACTTTGGACTTGGGAGTTTACACGAGTCTCTGCCATTTTGTTTTGCGTCACTGTATCCTTTTCTGAAGCACATTTTGCTTAACGAATTATTATCCTTTTACTTCTCCCCGGCATTATATCATAACGTCACGAAACTGTTATTACCGAGATTGGATATTATATACGTTATATTTCTTTGTCCGACTCGTAAACAATTTCTCCAACTTGTATATTCAGTGTTTCTCGTTCCGTCTATGACAAAGATTTTCATCGAGAGTTTCGTCAAGGGCGGGGTTAGTAACGAGATATTAACTTTAACGTAATAAAGAAATCGGGAATATTGTCGTCATTAACAAAGATCAAGCTTCGCCATAAACCACAGCAAAAATGGATCTTTGCGATCTCTTAAAAATTCAAAGATCGGTGGACGCAGCACTATGGGCCCGTAAAAGGGAACATTAGGTAGACGAGTTCTGGCCGATAAACAAAGTTTTCCAAGTGGCCAAAGGCGCGAACGACTTTTGTCGTTTTCATTTAGCGCGCGAAAACCCGAAGTGCCTTTGGGTTTTAAGGGGGTTTTAATGAGCATCCACTTGTCGGTTTACGATCCCAAGTCGTAAAAGGCTCTTAACGGTTCATCCGTTACGATCGAGAACATTAATAATGCCCGAATGCGACCGAATCGTAAGAGGGTTCCAAACCGAATGGAGTCGAAACTAAAAAAGGGTATCAAAGAAAAAAGAAAAAAAAAAAAAAATGAAGACTCGAAGAATTTCATGGAACGTTCATTCTAGCATGGGTTTCATAAATCTGGTGTCGGAGACACGGAAAGATACGACCGACGTCTCAACGTTCACAATCTTGCCTTACAGTTGAACGATTAAATCGATTGTCTAACGCAGCCAAGAAGGGAAGTTTGATGTATTGAGCTTTGAGGTGTCTCAGATTTGTGAGAAGCTCTTCCTCCCTCTCTCTCCCTTACGGAGAGTATCCTCGATAGAATTCACTCATGCGATTTAATTATAGCTCAATGCATTTCGAAGTATGTTTCCCACTTTCGGTTTCAAAGGGATAATTAAATTAACGAAGACCCCACTTGAAATATCTATGCCCCCTCGCAAGTAGAAGCCCCCGACGTCTTTCATTCCTTTTCAAGGAATTGGAATTTCCTTGCTATCTGTAGCACTCCAGAGGGCACCACTGCAGCAGGTCTGTCAATCATTGACTTGATTCTGCTATAAATCTTAATGTCCATGATGCTGAGGAAATGTACCAGGTATAGGTACGACTGAAAAACACAAAAATAGGGGTGGAGTGGAGATGGCAGGTAGCCACGCGACTGATGCATTCGCGAAATGTCATTTCGTATGTGCATGGACCCATGAAAGTGGATGCTCGCGCCTCGTCAGCTAGTTATTCAGGGCTTGTTAACTCTCCCGGGTTGGATCGCATCAGTCTTCATTGTATGTACTTTAGACTTGACGACGGGCACGTGAACTCATCCGTCTCTCTCCGTCCCCCTCGCTGCTCTCGCGCATTTAATCAACGCTTCTACTAATAGACAAACTCAATATAGAATGGCTCTTGATGTTAACGTTTCAAGAAGGGTTGGGGTGGGATACAGAGAGAAGAGAGCCTTGCTTCGAGGGACTGACTGGTACTGGGCTTTAAATTAAACGGCGAAACAAATAGCTAATCATGCATCCCGAGCGAAGGGTAGTTTCCGCTTGGGGTCGTCCACACGCAAATAGATGGTGAAAAGAAAAAGGGAAAGAAATGGCGTAGGTAATTTAGTTTCTCCGAAGCGTGACGGTGATGGTAGCAGTGAGTGGGTATGGATGGGGGGTGAAAAAAAGTTGGACGGATATTTGAATGGTTTTTGGCAGGTAAAATGTGGTCTGATGTCTCTTTTATGATGTTATAGGGGTAATACAAGAAGTCGGTACCGATTCGAAAGGGTTATCTTTTGGCGAATGATCTCGACTAATTCCAACCCCCTTTTTAAAGTACTCCAATGCTTGCAGCTGGATAAGTTTAACATCTTTGAAATACGGTAGGGGACTCGAGAAGTAGAGGAACGGCTTCTCGAGAAGAGGGGTGGTGGTGTTATTTTATTAGATCGACGCGAGAAGTCGCGCACCCTCTTCGACTTCTGATGGCGTGGGTCCCAGCCATCCGCTACCCTTCCATTTTTGCGTCCCTGTAACTAAAGGAAGTGCGTACCAGCGAACCCTCTAAAATAGACAGCCCAAGTGACACTGAAGCACCCGCTTACGCGTTCATTTAGGCCCTCTGTATTACCAGGTCCTGTAATTTCACCTTGCCACTTCGAAGATACATTTACACCCTTCGTCATGGAGCATTATCCACGTCACGAATCATCCCCCTTGACGTACTTGCTTCTACCTTTCTAAAATCTTTTTTTATCCAGTCTAGAGTATATTCACGGATCCTACCCTATATTGATTAAATATGAAAAAATAAGGGCTTCTTAGTGCACTTAAATTAGGTACTCACTGTCCAGCCACTTCGAATCGTACTTCAATGTCCTCTTGAAGTGAAAAACCTTACGTCCCGAGGTTAAATTGTACAAGTCGGTGCGAAAGATGACGGTATCGGCTTTAGTGAACTCGGCATTAGTACCCGAATAAAGGGCAGGCAGATCACCAGGATTACCCTTCTCGACCCAGACAGCCGTCGAATTATCTGCAGGATCGTAAGGGCACTTCGCTATCCCAGTACCAACACCAGGTACGAATTCGTGTCTCGAGAGGTGAGTCAGGTTGCTCTAGAAATGCAGGAATAAAAATTTTCGGAATTAGGTTAAGCACTAAATCTTTCAAGTCATATGCTTAAAATTGATCTGAAGTCATTACAAGAACATAGGGTCTGATTGATAATTTCAACCATGGCCTAGAATTCTTACTATTGATATCAATTTTTAATTCCTGTATTAATAAGATCTAGTGCACGAAGACTTATTATTGTACTTGAAGGAAATTTTTGCCCCGTGCTGCCTCTGAAAAAACTGTCGTTACGAGGATCCTAGTGGGGCTCGTGGGGCTCGTAAGCTACCAAGATCGAGAGGTAAATCTTTCCTAGGATCGTTACACGAGTACTTAGATGGTAAGTTAGTTGCTGGTCGTGTTTTAAAAAGAAATTCTGACTCACGTAGACGACCCAATCCTTTGGGGAGTGGGCGTTGGTGCCGCACATGTAGAGTCTATTGCCGTCCCCAATGGGTTGTATTACTCGTATGTGATTCCGGCAATCGAAGTGCTGCAACGAAAGAGATGAGAATCGTGAAGTTTAAGAATCAAAGTCATCGGACTCCTTGTTCACTTGTTAAACTTTGAAGTTTCTTTACTTATTTTTTTTATTTATTTTTCCATTCCGTCCCGAGTTTATTGATCGACACTTTTTTAACGAGAGCAGTCGCGTAGAACTTCTACATATTCATGGCTCTGGCGCGTCGTGAAGCGCATTTCGAAAAAGATTGGCATTAACGTCACGTAGCGAATATTCGTGGCGGAGTGAACGATGTTACACCTCGGAAGTGCACGTTGCCGCATACGAATGTGTATCGACGTTCAACAAAAAAAAAAGTACACTATGAGCTAATATAATGATTTTGTCGAATCTGAAAAGAGGGGTTGGTGATTGCTACGTGTACTAGCTTAGGGCTACATAACATTTGTTAACAAGTATAATATTAATGTCAGCATTCAGATGAAATATGGCGAAGTGATAAATAGATTTCAGATTTTCATGTTCTTTTTATAGGAATTAGTTACAATTAAACATTCAATAAAAAATAAGAACTAATTAATGGAAATACGGTTAAAGATCATCGAATTTACCTCAGACTTTCCTTTGGACACACAATGAGCCACGTCGCTTGGTTCAAGATTCAAAGCGTCCCTCTGAAACAGAAAAGTGGATAGACGTCAAGTAAAATCAGGGTCTCCCTTAATGTAATGAAGTTTCACCGGAGGAGAAGTGAGAGACCTAAGAGAGCGACGTTCTTCCAGACGAGTTAAATAATTAGTAAGAGCTACAGGCGTTCTCATTCCGTGACTGGTCCATAATTAGGATGCTTCCTTGTCGAGTAGAAATATCAAGATTTTTCGTTGATTTTTGCCACCTTTTCTTCTCTGCGTTTCTTTCGCGATCTTCCGCGTCGCGACGTCCCTTGACTCCTTCGAGGTTAGTTCCAGCTCAGGTCGGCACCCAAGTAGAGAACTCAGAGAGCCGCGATCTAGGAAAGTGCATGCTCCACTTTTTACAAGAAAGAAGAGCACTAGGTTCGTGGATCGAAAGGCGTGAAGGGACAACCATTTCTTTGGAGAGACTCAAACGTGTTGGAATAAGGTCACAGTTCAGACTTGCGTGAAGAACATAATGAAACGTCATCTCTTACGTCAGTGCACATTAAAAGTAATTCTACGGAGCTAAAATATCTTGTTCATTGATCAATCTCAGATTTTGAAGTCTGGTAAAAATATCTGATCGGGTCCACGAGACAGTTTTTTTGCGAACAGTGAGAAAAAAGTCTATTGGCATAACGGCAGCACTGTGCAGCATTAATTTTACTTTATCTTGCAATAATTAAGTTCGACATGGTTACAGCATACTGGTACCGCAGTGCTTATCATACAGGTCGAGTGCATACTAGAATAGTAGCACAGGAACCCATTCCTTGTACAATCTGACCTCACTCGCCTTTCACACCCCCAACCACTTAACCCTTAGCGACATACTCAAGACTCAACACTTTGGACCCACTTTTCCTTCGTACCCAACACGTTTTCCTAGTACCTACTTCATATTCTTCATATACCTATTTACCTTGCACACAGTTCTCGGTGGCAAAGATGGCGGTCGATTTTATCACTTTTGATAGGTCCGATAAGACAGCCCATTATTTCACGCTACTATCTGTAACGTTCGTAAAGAGCGTCGTCTTGTCTTATATAGTAAACTCAGAAGTAAACCCAGAGCAATCCTCTTTGTTTCCAACGCGAGATACGGAGACACCGGTGTTAACAAGAAAATTTCTAGGTGTTCAACGTCCTCGAGAATTTTTCAGCTTTCGTACCTCACAAAAACCACCAAGAGAAGCATTCCAGTGGATATGCAAGAATAGAGGGCGAAGGGGAAAGAGGATGAAAGCTTAATCAGTCCACGGTGCCGAAAGTCTGAGCCTTCGAGCCTTCTGAATAGGATGGGTGCGACTGGATCCAAGAGATCCAGACACGATGAGCATCATAAAGAGGATTCCGAGAAGTAGGACATGAGAGCTTGAAGCAGTGATTACACATGGACGCCCTAGTGCACAATCAGAGCTCCTTTTCTTGTCGGCATCTCACTGTGGATGCTGGGGCTCTTCGAATTGCATCTTCCGATATTGAGTGAAAAGACTCGGCGTCAAAACAGAACACAGAGATCCAGCTCAGACGGGATCAAAATGAAATTCAGGTACCATTCGTCACTCCTAAGTTTGTCGTATCTCATAGTTTTCCAATTCTATTTTATTAATTAATACAAGTGGGCTAGTAATGGATGAATAAGATATTGACGCAGATACAATTCCAAGAGTTTCCAGAGTCAACACGTGTTGATATTTCTGTTTAATAGTTTGTAGGAGACCCTTATGAACCGGATGCGACTGTAATGGAAAGCTTGGCATTTGTATGCCACGTAAGGCGCACATGGGGTAGGGTCATAAAGTTAATAGCGAGGCCTGCAAGCTCGATAAAATAATACATTGAGCTTATATATATACACATGACTGGATATACAATATCGTAGATATTACAATTCCAGTGAATATATACACAAATATGTATCCTGTAATAGAGCTTTTGCTTGGGTAAATCAGTTCCCACAAGCAAGATCATATAATCTTACAAGTTAGAAAGCTCGAATATTACATACGAGACTATCTTACGTAAGCCACTTCTGCTTTACCTTGGCAAACCGAAGTGCTAGTAAGCACTTTAAGCTCTCTCCTCTCCTCTCCTCTCCTCTCTCTCTTCGGGCTATGGTTTCGTATGATCATTAGGACGGCCTATATCCCATAGCTACCTAATTGTACTAGTTATGATCCTTACGGGTATATTACTGAAACTATATCTTTAGTTTCTGGTATCTTGTCGATATTGTACTTCTACTCAGGATGCAGGATGGTAGTAACGATTTAACGATTAGTATAACGAGACTATACAGGATATTACGTACGTGCGCGGATAACGGAAGTGACTTTTAATTACCGGAGCGGTATAGTGGGCTATTACGTTTCAATATCCATATCCGTTAGGAGTGTATAGGATTTATTGAAACTATTGTCCCATAAACAGATATTTAGGGCTGAAGAAAAAGCTCACGTCTTTCAGTCCTCGATAAAAGATCGAATAACCCACAAAAGATTCGTTTACTAATATTTAAAAAGTCAAAATTTTCATGTGTTAGCAGGATATAATTAAAGCCTTAAAAGTTCGTCGGGTAATGGCGACAATTACAAACCAGACCAGGGGATGTTCGCCAGGGGGTGGTACATTAACGTCGAACACTACCGATTCCTCCCCTCCCTCGACTCGTGGGATCGGTACAATTTACCATGATAAAATATTAACAGGGGGTAAAACTGCGGACCTCCCTTGGGTTCCGACACTCCTCTAACCCCTGAAAATTCCAGGGTAGACGGCATCTCCTGGTGGCAGCGGGGGATGATGCGTTTAAAGATTCACGAGGTGGAGTCACCGCGGCCCTTTTTATCTCATCAAATAGTAACGCGGAACATTGGGTGTTAGGTGGAATCGCCATGCAACGCCATGCATGAGAGACTATCACGCCGTAGTATTACTATGCTACGGTCTCCTCTCGATCGGATCCTCTAGAGGGTTTGCCAGTGGAGTGGTGGATACCTTACTATCCACTGTCACCAGCATAGGGGATTGCAAAGTTTCGCATGGAACCCAGTGGACGATGCTGGGGGATGCTGTCAGTAAAGAGCTCACCCTGATCGTACCCTGTCGCACGACATTTCGGTAATTTTTCTAACAGAAGAGTGTTTTTCGATGTCCATGTCGTAAGTCAAAATTTTTTCTCTCTCTTTCGTGGACCCACTGTCACTGGCTGCGTCGGTAGTGTCGGGAGGCTGAATTCAATCTGCATTCAATATTGATTCCATATCCGATAGGGAGCTTTCAATTTTTGTGATTTACTCACCTTGCGCATATCGGTCTTGCCTCTCTCTCTCTCTCTCTCTCTCTCTCTCTCTCTCTCTCTCTCTTTTTCCTATATTTCTTTCTTTTTTTTATTCTTTCTTTTTACGCTTTTTTTCTGCTCAGATAGATTATCTACCCCCGGCTCATCTTCTCGATCCATTCCTGTTGTACATCGTGTATCTTTCAGTGTCATGATCTTCGATCAATGTCTGACCACTGACGTCACTCTCTACTGACATACTGTTATTTACTACTCGGTCATAGCTGCTTGTGTAAATCTTGATTTTATGGATATAAATGGAATAGAGGCAAGTTGGACTTCCTGTTACGAGAGAATGATACTGGGTTATTACGAAGACAGTGATGTTCTATCACAAATGAGAGGGATGATTTGTGATTTAAGTAATGACAGTTTAATTATAGGGTCTTCAGTGATCGGCGGGTATGGGTTACTCAATCGGTTTCGTGATAAATCTTTAAGAGAAAGACATGTTGAAAGTTTCGTCGCGCGAAACAAGTTCGGGATCATTTTACGTAGTCGTAGCAAAACACAACACGAAGGCAAGGCCAAAAGTTTGTTCGTAGGTTCATTAACGAGGCAAAGTGTGCTTGTGACTACGCGAAAGGAGTTTGAAAAAAAAGAAAGAGAATAAGAAAGAAGCAACAAAAAAGACAAAAAGGACACTAGGGGAGGCGGGACCAAGGGTGGTACCTGTCCAGTGGGGTGGACGCAAGAAGGAATAATACGACGATAAACACAAGACACAAGAATAATTAAAAAGTTGAACCATAAAGTAGCAAACTGTAGAAGAGTTTGTTGATACTTCTTAGACAAACTAAAGAAGAGTTTAGAACCGGAATTTCGATTCAAGATTCCATTCAAGATAAATTTGAGAAAGAAGCAAGATTTAGGAAAATAAAAACCCAAACATAAATTTAATCGAAGACAATCTCGCGTCTTTACTACCGAAGTAATATCGGTTTGTATTGCGTAACTGTTCTGGCTGGCTTGGTTAGGTCCATGAAATTCAAAATTGTAGCCCAGAGTCCCATGAATTACCTAAGTTGACTTTTAAGAGTTACGACATGCTGCACACCCTTTACTCTTCCTGCATGGATAGAATATACGAGATGTAAGGTGGTGCCGCCATGCGATTTCGCTTAGAAGCTTTTGGGGCTCATCAAACTGAAATTTCGCGAGGAGCTTATCCGAAATTCATCGTCGTTGTAAACTCGGCGTAACAACTTGTACCGGGAAGCCTAGGCAAGTGAAGATGGTAGCGTTACTACCAACAGTAGTAGCAGTAGAGAAGAGTGTGGTCGGGGGTGGTTCAGGTGCTTGAGCGGGAAGAGTTTTGACGGGGATACGAGAGAGTCAAATATATAGGGTGGGTCGCTGCAAGATGTATATTTAATACCATCATTTTGAGAGAGCAACAGGGTTGCTCTCGTGGCTATTTATATATTTTAGGGGTTGGCAGGATTGTTTACTGCCCATAGTAACACTTTGACCATACGTACGTCCTACGATTTCTGTCTTTCTTTTTACTCTATCTCTATCCGCCACTTCCTGTTTCCTCCAACCATTCTCCGTCCTTCTTCCTCGAATGGCATATCTCATCCTTGGCTTTATAGCCGTGTAAATCCTCCGAGTTACTTTAATACTTTAACGTTGGCAAGTATAAACGTAAAATCGCCTACGGCAAGGCACGTTTCGTTTTGCCTGGTTGCAGTGCTGCCAACCTCCACGGAAATGGACACCGGCGTAGTTCAGGTATAAGGATCTTTCCGGCGTCTCGTCCTTTTTTTATTGCATCCTTCCTGAGTATGATCAATTTTTTCTTATTCCATTCGCGGTTGGTACTCCTGCACGTTCCTTTTGGTTCGTACCAAGTACTCTAGGGATATTTGTATTCATTCGTTATTTCCATCCGTATAATGATCCATACGATACGCGCTTTTATTATAATAACGGGCTTGGCTCTGACCAAAACCCCTATAAAATTTCAGTACCAAGCCGGAAGGCATATCTGCTGTCTAAGGGTAAGATTATCTCTTCATCCCTTATTCTACTGTTCTTCTTGTTCGTTAACCTAAGGAATGCAGTTAGCATAACGTATACGACAGTACTCTCAGAAAATATTCAATGACTCATGAAAAGTTATCAGGGAACAGATCAACGTTATCATACGATAAGAGATGCAAGCGTCCTATCGACGCATTCGGAACTATCATGCATTTCTCCCATGAAGGGATGCAATACGTGTATACGTATTAAATTGAAGTGGCTCAGTATGAGTAACAATAATAATAATAATAATTCCTTTGAGCCGGGTATGTCATCGCTATGCATATATGCAAAATGCAAAATTGGATCCCGCCAACCTTCCTTCTTATGTTTTCCCCACTGAATGTGTTTTCGTATTCATTTTACAGTTATGGCATTCACTTCGCATCGAACATCCATTCACCCCCCTATGTCCTGCTGCTCCACCCTCCAACACTCTCCTCATCGGTCTGGGAAACACAGCGGTGTTAACGTTTTACAGTTCAACCCTCCAAACTAAAATCGAAACCCTATTCCCCCTTCGGCGTTAATTCTCCATGGAATCGATCCCTCTGGTGGTGGTTGTGGCGGCGCAGCGCGTCGTGGCGTGCTTGCAATATAGGATTTTATTGCAACTGCAACAAGCTCTGTCGTTCCGCGTCTGTGCACCCCTGTGAAAAGAGGGGTCGATGAAAAATTCACGATTTCGGGAATTATTAACGAGACCATGCCGCGTCCCAAGGGGTGGGTCTTCCTTTATATTTCACTTTTTTTTTTTCATTATCTGTAGTTTTTATCTCGTTGTTTTTTTTTTAAAGAAAGAATGGAGTCATGCTACTAATACGGGAAGGGAATAATGATTTTGATTTTTTTTTTCGCAATTTTTTAAATAAAAATCATCACATTGGGCTTTTCATAGTCAATCGATTAATGGTGGTAAAGGAAAAAGAGAATTTTTTATTACAAAGCATACTGCGTTTCGCTACGAATCTCTGAAGCCGATTGTGCATGAGTAAAATTGCGTAGAATTTATTGGCGGCTCTCTTTCATGGTGGTTTCAGGTTCCAGCTGTCTTTGTGGGGTGATTTTACGACCCTTGGGGTAGTTTTTTTGAATTTGCCTTCACTGCACATCACAATGGTACGAAATACGTCAGCACGTTCTACTGAAATGTACTTTGCATATTGTAACGTCGTACAATTGCTAGCCTGTAATTGCTTTTTCAGATATCGCTACTTTTCCGGTCTTTGTGACTGCCTTGACGCAATTCTTTGCGCTTCTCTCACGAATAGTATTGTATGAATAAGAGTAATTGTTTTTACCTCCCATTAAGTATATCGTAGTATTAAAAAATCTCTAAGTTCCCTAGCCTCGACTTTTCATACCCCTAAGTATCATATGGAAGCAAATTTGTTACATTGTACCATGAAAAAGTAATTGATTGCAGTGCCAGTATTCTAATCAGACCTGTAGACTGTTTCCTGCTAGTCATCGATATCAAAGAAAAAAAGTGAAAAAGAGAAAGAAAGTAAACGAAGAAAACCTGAACACAAAAGCGTAAGGTTTGCAAATTACGAAATTTGTTCGGTTCGGTTCGTTCATTCGATTCACTCTCATTTTAGAGAATCCCATTGCCTAAATCCCTATTGCGAAAAGAGAAAAAAAAGAACAAGAATGAGAAAAATGGACCAGACGCAGAAAACGTAAAAGTAAGAGGAACCAAGCTCGGTTTCGGACCAAAAAAAAATCTTGGTTCTTCAGTCTCTCGAACAGCCACCTGACTGAAGGTGGTAGGTAAAAGCAGAGAAACTGCGAGTTTCTACCAACCTCTGTCCGCCTACTCGCCGAGAGGGTTAAAAAGCAATTTTCCGTCTCTCCCAATCTCCCGATTGGTACTGGGCGAGCAAAGCAATTCCAATTCAATCTCTACGATTGAACATCGCATTGGAAAACGAGCCACGTTTGTCTGTTACGTGTGCGCACAAAGCGTCCACGATCATCAGCCCGCGGGACGTGCGTTTGTGCGTGCGAAAAATCTAACGAGTAGCTCGTTGCTCGTAGAAAATCCGAGACTCGTAGACTCTTGTACCCTCGGCTTATATTTCGAGGGTTGCGACATCAAAATCTGGGGGTCCAGTCAGGCGCACTCAACAATGGATCGCTTAACGGGAGAGACGTGTCAGCTGTTGCCATTCTGATAGGGTGTTTGTATGATTGACAGATTTACGGGGGTGCATTAGGGGGTCGGGGGTGGAAGCACCCGTTCAGTGCCTTTTTACAAAATCAGAGGGTCAATCGCCAAAAATGATGCACCTGTTAAATGAAGCATTAAGTTTACTTGTAGAAATATTCGATCTGATTTCGAAAAGATTTATGGATTTAAATTATTAAAAAATTAGACTGAAACTCACCTCGCAATTTGAATGACTTATGTTGCTCAGATTCAGCCTGAAGACTTTGTCCCTGGAAAAGAAAATGATGGATCGTATTTATCATTTTTGCATTTATTTTTTCTTTGTTAAGTTTGTTATATGCGAACTTCTGCTTGACGTTTTCAAGTATAATCGCTTCGTTACTGGCGACTGGAATTTCTGTTTGGGTAGCTACTGAATTTCCGCGGCCTTCATTTCCGCGTCGTTCAAACTTTCATCGTTTTTGCGAGTCGTGCTTATACTCCTATTAGAGTTTCCGACTTTGAACTTTTTCGCGAATTTTTATTTGTGCTTGGGAATCATCGGAATCGAGAGGACGTAAAAGTTGATCCTATTTATTCGTCAGTGTGTAACGAGAGGGTAGTATTTTCGAAGGAGACAAAAATTATCTCAGAAGTATGAAAATGCTCGATACACACGATATATCCAGCAATCGATATTACATAAAAATATAAGAGTTCAGATACTAAGCACAGTTGTTACCAACAGTAAGTTTCTTGGACTTGTAGCTACCTTCAGGAAGGATAAAAATGAAAAAGTGTAGTCGATACTTTTCCAACGTGGATCGTCAATCAGAAATTGAAACTAACTGATTGTAAATCGAATCCATCCAGTTTTCAAATATTTCGCAACATTAGCACCGACGCGCCGCATAACTTTATTCCAATAGCCATTCATCATGATCTTTTCAATAGAAGTGCAGTCGGATGGAATGCGCCGCGAAGAAGCAAAGATTCCATTCACCTCAGGCACAGTAGCGTGAAAAAGTAAACACCGCACAGAAAAACAATTCCGACTTCTCGAGAGCCAGTCGTGAACTTTAGTCTGGTAGACCCATCCCTACGCGCTAGCCCCACTATAGAACGTACCCCTCACTCGCAAACTTTTTTTCAACCCCCAACGGGCGAAAGTTTTCGCGAAGCTTCCTTGGAAAAACATAAAACCAATTTCGAGGAGATAGAAGGAAAAAAAAGTGTATCAGAAATTCCATCGATATCTATTTCTATCGGATCTTAATATAAATGTCCATATCGATAACTGTAAAGTGTAAAAATTTGAAAACTCCTAGTGAAGTCAAAAGTTCATGTATCATTTTTAAGACGAGACTGTTCGCGATGAAGATGTCGAAAAAACGAATTTTTATTGCATTTGTGGATTTGACGTATACGAAATTTTGTGCTTCTGCCAAAATATTACGACTGACACTATTAGGATAAAATCTTGAAAGATGCCTCGGTATATCCGAGTTTCCAGTTGCATCTGACAGACAATCCCTTTCCACGTGATGTATTACTCTCGTGTGCATTCACCATCCACCACATTTCTATAAGGTAGAGCGAGAATCAAGTCTCTGAAACCTGGAATATGACAATGGCTTGAAGTTGGTGGCAGCGTTGGCAAACTCTTGTATAGGCACTGAAATATATCTACATACTAGTAGCCCAAACTGCTCGAGCACAGCGTGAAAACCTTCGGAATTGCAATTCACAGCTGGGAATAGTGAATATCTAAAGTAGGTAGCACATTAGATACGAAGGTGGTTTGCCAAGAAAATGTTATAAAAAGAATGCAAAGATCAAGAACAAAGAACTATTTTGACGGCACATCCAGAGTGAAAATGAAAGGAGGAAAAAATGTAAAAGAATCAAAGCAGTTGCGAATAAATATTAAACGACGACAAGCGTTCTTAACGGCCCTGGTATAAATCGTTAAGGTGTGGCGGGCGTTGGGGCTTCGACGATTTCGCCCTTTCCGCTTGAGCTACTCCTGATAACGTTGTCTCGAGGGTTGGTAATGCGTATCGGGTGAAATTTTTATCTTTCGCGCCGGAAAGAGGAGTCCCTTTTCATTGAGAAATGTAATCTAGCGTTGATCCATCCAAGAGCCAGTTTCTTGTACAGTATCCATCAGCAGTTTCTGTCTGGCCATGTCCTGCTCTCTTTCTACTTCGTAGGCTATTCAGAAAGCACCACCTTCTTGTCCCTCCTACCCACCCTTATTTTACTTTGTCGTACCCCATCCACTCATCTATATAGTCTCTTTCACTATTACCGAGGAGGCTGTAGCATTTTGTTGGCATTTACCAAATTAAGGAGGGAGAGTTGCACAAAGGCGGCCACGGGGAGTTAGACAGGACGATAGGCACTAGTAGTCTCGGGTAGGGGTAGTTTGAGGTGGTGGGGAGGGAAATTGAATCAAGAAATAATACTTTCCGAGTAATGACGCCCACGTCGTGGTACGTCCCTTGTACAATGCTGTGGAAGCAATGTATCCTACCCTCTTGAGAAAGCTATTCCGTAAGGCGAGCAGGGAAGTACAAAATATAAACCACCCCTAACCCTCATTTGTGGATGAAGGTTTCGGTTGGATATAAAAAAGTGTAGCATAATGGGACGTCAATCATTTGTTATATAAAGATCGTTTGTGACATTTTATACGCTTTTTTACAATTACCCCCAAGCTCCCCTCGTTTGACTGATTTCATTATTAAGGGTATGATCGGTGATTTATTATGGAAGCTTGTACTACTTTTAAGTAAGGGAGACAATTTTGTTTTCGACATTTCTTTTTAGGAACTTTTCTCGAGACTTTATAATTTGTGGTACGAGATCGATATTTTAATTAGCAAGGGTTGGTATCACTGCATGCTAAGTGGGTCCACTTAAATTTTGTGGTTGCTTGGCCGGTTTGTGGTAGCCGTCTTTAAGCCTCGTGGGGTTGAAACAATAAAACTTTTATTACTCCGCTCTAAATTCGAACGTTTATCAAACATTGGTCGTCCTTATTCTGTTTCGAGTCTTTATTACTGTAACGTCCTTATATATTTTAGTACTTGAGTTAAAGGTGCTCGTAAGTACTGCCAAGTGCTTACCCCCTCGAAAGAAAAACTATTTTCTAAAAGAAGACATCAAAGAGGGAGTAAACGTGTCAGAGACTCATACTTGTCCATGGGGGATTGTAAAATTTCTTTAAAAAAAATTGCAAAAATTTTATTCTCAAAAATATATACAAAAGCCGTAAAAAAATCTTGTCATATTTTACTCACATTGCTCCAACGTATAGAACATCCCTTTTACTGTCCAGGTACAGTGTCCTGTAGTACAGCATCCCGCAGCTGAATTCTCGTACATGCTCTGTAAATAAATAGAAAAAGAGAAATGAGATTACAGATCAATTTATAGTTACGCATTACGATTAAATGCGGGCTGCCGTATTTACGCACAAAAGTATAGTCGAACCGTGAAATGTAAATATAAATGTGAAAAAAGTGGAAAGAAGTTAAATGCACGAGAACCGGGGATAAAAATTGAGTTAGAGGGGTTGGTAATACGGGGTGGAGTATTTTCCAGGAGGAAGTGAGTATTTACATCTCTCTTCTTCTCTTACTTCCTTACGCATTTCATCCCCCTTTTAGGCACTTCTTTTCCATCCTCCGATACCACCACCACCACCACCACCACCCCCTAGCTCTCACGTCCTTCTCGCGGAACGTTAAATCTGCCCCGGTGTATTCGCAAGGGTGGACTGCTGCAAGGCCCGCAGGGCCAAGAGGGTAAGTTACAGGCACCTACACGAGAGAAACCCCCTTCCACCCTTAAGCTCGACACTGATCTGCTTAACATATGAAAGAAAGCCACCCCTTCTAAATATACTCGTTCCACTCTAGACTAACAGAGCGCGAACAATGCTATATTTTATATGGTATCAGGAGGGGATGACGGCGAATGAAAGGGGTTCACATTTTCGAATTCACCCTTCGCTTCATCCCTTTTACTTCTTCTTTACGTCCCCTTCTGCTCTCTTTTATTTGTTAACTTTCTCTCTTGCCAATCCTTTCTTCTCCTTCTTCTTCTTGCGTAAGAAACGTTGCGTTTCTTAGTCTCTACGACGAAATCACTTTAATACCCAACTTATTCAAAATGACGACCTTTGCCCTCTTGCTGAGAAATCATACACCCCTTCCACCCTTAAAATCCACCAAGTGGTTTTCCTTATAAGGAGAATTCAGGCGAGCCAACGGGACGGCATAAAAGTTCAACGAGGATATTGACTTTTTCCAGGAAACCAGTTCCTCCTTCTTTCATCCCCCTCTTAGCTGTAGCATTTCCAAATTATTGAGATCCTCAGGATCCTCGACAGCGAACATCCCAGTCTGACATCAAACGAGAATAACGAGAAGTCTAACCTAACCTATCTATTCGTAGCTTATAGAAATATATTATACCTACCCTTATAGATAAACAACGTATATTCAAGACTGTCATTTTATAACTTAAAAAGACAATATTTCTTTAACGTTATTTCACCCCTGTTAATGATATCCTGATCATTTTCAAAAAGTATAAAATTCAGGCATTCGAAATATCTTATCATCAGTTCTCCAATGTCTGTTCGATGGATACCAGGATATTATGGCCACAAAACTAAATTCACCCTTAAGTCTCTCTCTAGTGTTTTTCTTCAGCCTTCATGTTTTTCGGGTCACTTTATATCCGTTGAGTCATCGTACGAGCTAACACGCTATCATAGGCAGTTGTTCAAGCACTTTCCCACCCTCTCTTTCATCATCCCCAAAACCCTGCTGAAGTCTAGTCTAGTCTAGTCTATTCTAGCCTAGCCGAGTGTTATCAGCGAGACTGGGACGCTTTTATCGACTCAACGAATTTCACTTCATTTCCGGTCGTGGGACCTTCGGTCTGCGACTGCCAAAACTTTCAGGACGCCACCAGATACCCGGTACAGATATAACCTTAACCGTAAGGGATTTATACCACTATGTGACCATAGGTACCGGTACAGTACGGGTCACCAAATTTTTTACAGGGGTAGAAAACGCGTTGGCTAGTTCACCTCCCCACTAGACAAACAAATGCATTGCGTACGAAATATACCAGGACAACGTTGAGTATGATAAGATAACATTGTAACTACCCTTAGACCGGAAGTCATCCATTTAAATTCGGATAGTCACCCATTATGAGTCTGAGCTAATGCTAATGCACCCCTAATGACTCCTTACTTAATTTTATTAAATGAAATCTTGAAATTTTCATTTTACATACAAAAACAAAAATCGTCTCAATTTAACCTTTTGAGACATTTTTTCCTCTTTTTCTTGCAATTATACGTAATTGAATATATGTATATGCTGCAATTAGAGATAAGTGCATATATATTTGTCACGAGAAAACAGTCGAGTGCAAAAGTACTCAGCGACAAGTATGTGCATTAAGTACGTGAAAACATATGTACACGGTGATTGAGAAATAAGTGACATGTATGTTTATACAGAGTGAATATTTTATATTGCCGAGAAATTCTGAGAGTATATGCTCCAATTATTCCTCGTTTTAATTACCCAGCAACACACGTGACGTTAATCAACTACAAACCACCACTAAGGTAGTCAGTAACTGCACGGATACGATGTTGCTTTTTTTTTAAGTACCGTCGACATGGATTTTTCTAACGACTCGCTGAATATTTATTTCCTTACTCCTCCTCTGTGCATTGACCCCATTCCTATAGATTGCGACGCCCCATTTCGACATTTTCTTCTTAGACTTGGCATTCGGTTACGTTACTCGACACTTTCCATATATGTTTTGCAATTTTTGTTGTTCTTATTCGATATAACAAGATTCAGGGTAAATTCTTTTACGGTTGTCAGGAAAATCGAATTTTTGTTTTTGGTACCGTGACGTTTTCTTTTACAAAGTTCGAGTACTGTTGTGATCCGTTATTAGGGGATGATAAAAGTCTGATTGATTGAATCCATATCCATTTCGTATCCAGTTACATTGTATACGTGGTTGAAATTCTCGAGAAATAAGGGTGGAAATAGTGACAGTTATTGATGTCATGAGTCACAGTGCTGAATTATCTTTTTCTTTCTTTTAATAATACATTAAATATGATCATCAATGCAGAACGATACTACTTCGACAAGTATTGTTCTTGTTATTAAAAAAAAAAGTAATCTACAGGCTTAAATGTATGATGAGTAAACGATAAAATCAGCAACTCATTCATTTTAATATTTGAGATCATTTACTACCGTATCATAGGTCACCAGGTATAAGGCGACTGGTAAAACACGTGGGGAGGAAAGCATATGTGACCTTTGACCTACATCATAATCTATAATACGAATCATTATGACATAATGGCATAATTGTTCCTGCCAGTAGAAGCTGTTTATATTTAACGACTAAGCGTTTAATGCATCTGATTTGCTATTTACGTCACTTGAATTGTAACGTTATAAAAATGTTAATCTTACGGTAGACGATAAAGAAAGGTTCCTGGCCAAGTGAACTAAAAGGATCAAGAAGTACCTTGAAAAAGAATTTCAATGCTTCCATTGATTTACGTTAAATTCATTCACGCTACACGAAGTGGATGATACTTTTGAAGAAGTGTTTTTACAGTCACGTTTGGTGCGGGTCGTTTGGTTAGATGCGAAATCGAAAGGAGAGGCTGGGAATATCGAATGTAAATCAAGAGTGAAAATAAAGCGAGAGGAAAGAGAGAAAAAAACAATGGAGAAGGATTACGACTCGGGAACAATGGCATATTAAATTGGATTCGGTCGTGGGGGTTTGGATATTTTAATAAATTTTATTCCTCTTTTCGAATGGCTTTTCGAAACACCTCATTTCCTTGCGAAACCATTTTGCCGTCAGATCCACCCTATGGCTTCTATATTTCAAAATACGATAATAAGGGAAAGGGATTTATTTGGTACAGCATTAATAGTCAAGTGTTACGCGTTACACAAACTCGAGCAGTAAAACTCCAAAGGCCAGGCTTGATTGTTTTCATAGATAAAAAATCCCAAAAACGGGGAAAAGCCAATGGAATTGAGACATTGTATTTGCGCGATGGACTATACAAACATCTTTGGCACTTTATCGGAACTCATTTCGTTCATTTCACTTTTAATACTCGAACGGCGTTATCTTATCGTAAAAAATATTTGACGACACGTGCACACGAAATTGATTCGAATCGGCATCATTGGTCGTTCACAATTGAATAAATCCCCTCTGGGCGCACGACGCGAGATTAGCCTGTACGATCATTTTTAACATTCGCCTGGCTTCGCTCCAGCCACGCCGGCATATGGCCGTTAAAGATTACAAGGGTTCCACCTCGGGCCGTGTCCAATTCCCTACGTTATTATTATTTTAATCTTTTAAGCCCCACAGCGTCACTGCACAACCCCGTAGAAAAGGTTGGACAAACGTATATACGCATAGGCGCGCCTTAAGCACGCCGAGAAATACTATTGTGATATCCGCTCCATAGAATGAGAGGTCTCAATCTTGTAGAATTTTGAAAAAGAAGCGTCTGAAAAATCAAAATTGATTTATACGACCTCTAGAAATGTCGTTACTGTCTTTTAGGTTTGGTTGGGTTGGGTGTTGAATTTAGGGTGGTAAATTCTGTTAAAGTCCCAGACACTAAATTGTGTGCGAACTGTACACGAATGGTCTGAGTGAGAACCGTAGTGGCATCTCATCCCTAGAAACGATTCGAAGGGCCTAAGGGAACATCGTGAGCGTTGGACCTAAAACTGCGGTAACCTGGGTAACGATTCACTATCACTTTTCGGTTGGGACGGCCGATAGTCGTGGGAAACTCAGGCTGCCAGTTCCTAATACCTTTTATCTAGTCTCACTACTGTGTAGGAAATTCCTTTCTCGTGAACGGACCTCCCTCAGGAGAAGGTTCGGGTTGGGATATTTCAGTAACCGTCACGAACCGATAGTATAGAATTTGCAGACTCCTTTTCTACAGTCCGAAAGCTTTTATCTGGAATTATTTTGTCGTTTGCAGAAAATGATTTGATGCTTCTTGTACATCTCTCAATTTTTGTCAAGCGTCTTTCCAGAGACTGGAAATTGGAAATGAAGCACTGTCGGAATCTTGAAAATTTACGAAAATATTTATCAGCGTATTTTACTCGCTCGAAAAAATTTGATGGTCGACCACGACTAGTGCGTTGAATTTTTGAATCTTTTTTGTGAATATTCCGGAACGCTGGGACTACTACATTTTTCTCGGTTATGGATGTAGAGAAGGTTAGAGAGCATGGGCTGTATTTGACCATGCGTGGATAACAGCAAGTTTCCAACCCGTTTGCGTATGTAACAAATTAACGAATGCGGGTGACTGGTTTCGAGAAGGGAAAAAGCGAGAGAGTGAGATTGGTTTAGGAAGAAAGAAAGGAAGGAAGGATGAGAAGGCAAGAAATATGATGAGAAAAAAAATGGTAGGAAACTGTAGAAGCCATAGACGCAGAGAAACAGTGTAAAATCAGATAAACGAAGAAGGGTAGATTTAATAGCAATGGACTTAAGAGGGTCAAAGGGTAGGAACTAAAGATGAGGGAGGTTAAAAGGAGAGACCGAAGAGAAAGAGACTACAAGTGCGTGCACGTTGAGAGAGAGAAAAAAGGAAAGGAGAGAGCAAAGATGAAATGGGGCAAAGCCGCGGCAGTCGCGCGGCGTACCGCCGCGTCACTCCCTTCTCATTAATCAACTCCTCATGGTTCAACCCTCATTTGAGCTACCCCTCACTCCCATATCATGTAGGTACCTACAACCTACCCTCTCGCATCGAAGGAATTCGATTATTGGATATTTTAATCAAGATAATAGGGACCCACTGCTTTGCTATACGTTAGGGGTAATAGGTAACACCTTTCTCATCACACCTTTCCATATGCGTGAAATGATATAGAGGGTTGCGACGACACCGAACGACGCCTGATGACATAGACGATACGTCATCAAAGCGTCTCTGTTATATAGCCTGATTGGCGACGCCTATTCGTGGTACCGTTTCCTGATTAGTGGCATGACCTGATACGTTAATTTGGATCGAGGACTTTCAATAAAGGCTCGTTGTTCTTGTATGATAAGAGAAAGGATGACTGTAGTAAGGAAGTAAGTAGGTACCATTTGTATTTGGTCCAAGACTGCAAACTAGGTACTTTTTTCTGTCCATTCATTCCGCCTAGAGGATAGTAAAATATGAGAGATTTCATCGTACTAAGCTATATGGACTAGCTTATGACGAAGATGAATTAAAAATTCCCTTCTGCCTGGCTCTAAAGTAAAGGGAAACAGAGACTGGGAGTAGATAAAAAAAAAAGAAACAGTCTTCGACGTCCATGCTGGACCGACGAGAGGGATGAATAAAGCCTGAAATAAATTGCGTTATCTTTTCATTCCACGCGTATGGCTTCTGCTCTTGGTTGCTGCTGCTGTCACTAGTGCTGCCACTGACTGGTAGCGGCAGAACGAGGAGACGCAGCTGCGACTAATGACGGCAAACGGCTGAAGGAAAAAGTTGGAAATTTTTAACGTAGATTTTTCGTACTGCAATTATTACGTGGTAGGGTTGTATTGTATTTCGGTTTACAAGTATAAAACCAGAAGCATGGAAACACGTGATAGTCATAAAAGTTAATAAAGTTTATGCATTCATTCATCAATGCTGCTTCGAGATCAGCAATCGAGATGGCGCCATTTCCGTATAACAGGAAAGAGAATGAGCTCTTGGGGTGTTGTTGGGAGGGATGAGAGATACCTAGAGAGCAAAGGGGAGAAAACGTGATAGAAAGGGAGGAAGAGAAAAGTCCGCGATCGGATCAGACTCGCGTTTATCATCGGTAGGGAATCTACTTCGGGGCTGTAATCACCCCCAACGTTCCTCGCTAATAACGAGTTACAACCCTTCCGCCGTCGGGCGAGGCCGATGTTGAATCAGGGGCCGAGGGTGGACCTCTCTTTCTCTTTTTACCAGGGGTGGGAGTAATTGCCAACGTAATCACACACGCTGCACAAAACCACCCCTAGTCTACATCGCAACCACGTTCTACGTGAAGGGGTGTGGACGTACGCCTTACCCTGGCGCCTTCAAGAATATCAGATAGGACATACAGAGGATTCTTCGAGACAAAAAGAACCCTTAAAACCCTTAGCAGAACATCATCCCTTGTACACACGTATACGGTTATCTTTGTAAAGTAGATACTACCCCCTTTAATAAAATCATTTGCAGTACTTCGGCTTAATTAAATCCCTTAACTGGCTACGATGAGATAAAAGGGCCTACCATACTTGTTCACTAACAAATTCCCTGGTGGCATTGTCAAGGAGTGTATGTACGTATGTTGGTAATATAGGTAAGCAGATTGCAAGCGCAGAAGGGTAATCAAACATAGGATAATTGTAATCCCCTTATGAGCCGATTCAGGGGTACAAGAGCTGTAGCGTTATAGACTGTAGGACCTGGTAGACCTGGTTAA
The DNA here is from genome assembly GCA_030142615.1 of Syrista parreyssii. Taxonomy (NCBI): domain Eukaryota; kingdom Metazoa; phylum Arthropoda; class Insecta; order Hymenoptera; family Cephidae; genus Syrista; species Syrista parreyssii. The sequence goes on from JARQTG010000211.1 coordinate 247,490, forward strand.
GGGATGGGTGGGTTGGTAGTACTCGGGGTAGCCGCGGGCGCAGAGACTTGATTGACAGTCCGAGAGGTATGAACAGTCGGCTAATGAAACATCAGTATGCACACACAATACCAACCAGCGGTAGTAACCAGACCGCTATTACACTGGCATGTTTACATGGCACGAGGTGGGGTGTCAGAGTGGCATAAGTCCCTAGGAGAAACCTCAACCCTTACGTTCACGGAACATCCTTTCTGAAGCAAGGGTAGAAATCTACGTGCCAGTACGAATAGCGATGATTAGCTGCCGCCTCCTTGACATTGGTACGGCTAATTTCAGGAACTAACCCCAAGACTTGATTTTCCTATGCGGTAGCTGTGTAACTATATAACTCCTCCCCCCCTCCCTCCCACCTCCTACTACGATGCCGGCCAATGGCATTGCTTTTCCTGATTTCGATCAAACTTCCTGGTAGTAGCTGCTGGTTTGGTTCTCCTAGGGAAGTTTGACAGTGGTGTAGGTAGTGCAAGAACTGCCAGAGTAATTTGAGGTTGGTGAATTTGGATGAAGTCAAAATTTCCCTATACTGGATGTGGAATTCAGTAAAATCGAACTGTTGGTACCCGAAGACTAAGCTATGGATCATGACTTGATATTTTGGCATGAATTGATTTTGTAGTTGAAATTGTGAATTTCCTACCATACGATGATAATGTAATATCGCGCTTGGTTGGTACCCATGCTAGATGTATATACATATGAAGGTAGCTTCTAATGCGAGAAAAGGGGATTTCTCCCTGTGGGCTGGTCTCGCGATTGCTTTCTTTTTCGTATTCTCACGCTGGCAATAGAACGCTCGTTGAGTTCGAGAAGTGGTCGCTTCCGGAATTATTATCACCATTATCATATATATTGGTCTCATGGCCGCAGTGGCTGCTGCGGCGCTCTAACACATTTGATTTAGACCTAATAAATAACCATTATTGTACCGAGTTGTGCGCGCATGCCTCCCCCGTATTCTCCAGCTTCTCAGCGAACCCTTCCTGCAGGCCCGTAGTACCCAAGGGAGAGAAAATAGAATCGACGACGTAGTTTCCATTATTGCGACCGATAAAGGGATTCCCTTCCACCCTTAGCCACGCCAGCATTTGTAGGACGTTTGCAGATAGGGTTGATTGTCCCTGAATAATAATAACCATACAGAAAGTAGCCAGATGGCTTTAAAAATTATCATAGTTTGTACTATCAAAATTGGGTATACGCTAAAAGTGCTCTTTTTTCAATTCCATTCATCGATCTCACTATAAAGGATTTTTCGTGTCTTCGTACCATTTCTACATCCATATCATCCCCCGGGATCTCTCGACCGTGCGGTCCCGAAATTAAATTCCCCATCAGGTCGGACAGCAGGTAGTCCCGACCTTGTCAAAACCACGAATAGCTAACCAACTCAGAGCACGTTGCTCCAGGTATAGCGATAGAGAATCGCGTGGTCGCGGTACGAGGACGTGCGGCTTGCAACACATCTGTGGTGCAACCCCAACGGTCGACTGCCGCCACGGACGATCCTGGCCAACCGGTGCACAATATGTGGCATCTGTCTGCATGCTCTGCGGGGTGTTTGCGGGAAATTCAGGCAAGAATTAGCCACAGGAGTCACTTCAGGAAGTAGCCCCTAAAACTAAAGAGATCATCAAAATATTGACCCAACCCAAAACGCAGTTGATGATAACTTCAAAACGAAGACGTTCCCATAATATGTATCTGACCAAAATTCTAATCATGGATCCCAAATTTTAGGTCACACATCATTTGGTCCATGTTAGAAATTGTTCGGAGGGATCAAACTTCGCCTTGAAGCAAGCCAATAACTTCCATACAGGGAGAAGCCATTGAGATGATTTAAGACAATGCCTAGATTCTCAATGAAACGACGTTGTTTTCTTCTTCGTGGCAATATTGTCCAGGAAGTCCAGACTCCTCGCTTATACCATGATCGTGATTAGTGGTTGTCTTCTCTTAGTGGGGTTTCTCCCTGGACTAGCGATCGGAGTTCAAGCCCCATCCTGGATAATTCAATCTCGGGCTTCGGCGGTCAAGCCCCATCCATAAGGCACCGGCGTAGCTCTACCATCACCGTGTTCATCTCTGACATCCCTTTCTCATAGTGGTTCTCTTGCTGTATCTATACCATGCAGTATTGACACCGGACCTTTACCAGAGTTCAGGCTGAGTTATCGACGTCCGAACAACGTCGGGTGCCTGATAGCTCATGTGTGACATCCTATGCAATATTGCGCAGGTCCTCTCGGTCTGGGACTACAACGTACTACGTAACATGTCTATGATCCTCTGTCAACCTAGGTAATAGCTGAGCAACGAGATTGCTCAGCACTGCTCTGTGAGAGGTCTCTGCTGCTTGTGACACGCAAGTGATAATGTTCCCATAACAACTAGCAAGACCAATCTCTTTAATAACCATCCCAAAATTTATTGGAGGTTGATAGAGTTTAACGGCAAGAGTCCTCGGTATGGAAGTAGGTTAATTTTACCTGAATGATAGCAATTTACGTTTATCATAAGCTTGCTTGACTCGTACGTATTCATAAAACGAGGGAGCCTAAGTTACTTATAAAAAACGTCTTGTTCGATATTTCGGGTGCCTAATGTGAAAAATAAATGGGAGAATTGCAGGAGGCGAACTTCTAGGTCGAAGGGCAAATGACAATCGCAATAAAGATTATGCGCGTCGTTACTGATGTATAAAAATGTTTGTGGTACCCTGGCCACCCTTTAGATTTTTTCTTGTTTTTTTGTAAAAAGCTTCGCGAACCACTATGGAAGTTCTCTTGCAAGAGGTTGTATAGAACCGGAAACTGGAGGGGCTTTACAAATAATATATTGCATCGGGAATTGAAATAAAAATCCACCGGTTGCTTTCCGTTTCATGAAAGACTTATGGGGGCTATGGGTAATGGTTTTTCAGGGTGGTTTTCGTGGTTCCCAAAGTCTCTGCATGTACACACATCCATCGGTTACAGGCACTTCCGTTTCCGGTACGGGTACCGATGTTTCTGTACTTTTACGTGTTGTTGGCTCTACACTACAGATTGAAACGGGACCGACTACTATCACGAGAATTCGGTATGCATTGCCTTTGGCCAGCTTTATTTTCTTAGGAATCTCTCTCGTGCGCGAATCCAATGCATTTTTATGGGATCAGAAGCTCAAATTTATTAGGGTACAGCAGCCGTTCGCAACGCCCGGGTCTCGGCGCTCCTCGCCGCCCTTCGTCATGACTCGGCGGGCGCCCGTTTGGATTCTTTAATATATTCAAGATATAACCCGAAAGCAAGCGAGAATATCAAAACACATAAATTCACATGCTCACTCTTGAAAATGATGCATGCATAGTTAGCTGAATATCTCACTGGAGATATAACATTTTTTTTCCGGAAACTCAATTCTTTTTTATATACCTTGAGTTCAAGTTTCACGTGGCTTGTGGGTAATATGGAAATGTTTTAGAATTCATTTCTTTTTATTTGTTCTATTAGTCTCCAAATTTGGTTTACTGTCAATTTGTGCAATGTTTTATTAATTTCTATTGCATTGATGGGCATTGGACTATGTTTTCCCCAAATTCATCTGTCCATCTTGATCAGTCTTTCATTCTCTCTTTGAGCGTGACAGGACTAACGAATCGATTCTAGGTCTACTCCTACTAAAATTGTGGCTACTAGTAATTGAGATCGCGTGCCTCTTTTAACGAGGATAATTCTTCCTAACGGAAAATTCGTGGTGCTTTTCATGTTTCATCCTAATGGGCAGATTCGCGAATGGGTGTAAATCAATGAGAATTACTTCGTCTTCCGGTTATTTTCGATTGGACTTATTTTTGCCTGTCATTAACAACAATTTGGAAGACGTTGACAGGTTTAACTTTTCATTGGATTTTGAAATTTATCCTTCGGAAAATATTTTTGTTGAAGACATTTTTTTACATAATAAATCATATGCATACGTTTCTTCAATACTGCTGTGATAAAATTAAGATAATAAAAATAGTGAAATTGAACGTAATGGAAGTCGTAGAGGATGCTTATTGCTTTTTTTCGCTTTCGAAACGGATTTCACATGATGAGCTCCTGCTACCTCTATTAACGGACAAATTGCGTTGAAAAGGGACGCCTTGAATGGTTGACATGATGGTACGAGGCGAATTCAACCATCTTGGATTCCTCTTGCTACCTTATCCATTTTCGTTAAATGTCTATTTCCCTTTATACTTTTCCCTCGGAATTTCATCTTTAAACCGAACGAAATTGTTATACGTGACGTCAAGAGAAAAGACTTCCATTATCTGTATTTTTTTGTTACATGTTTGAAAACAGCGCGTGTACAAAAAGGCAAGCTGGCACACAAATTGTAACTAATATTCTGGTACTCGTGGGATTTCTGATTCACAAGCAGGATCACATAACAATGACGCCATTATTTTTCTCGGATATTACCAAGCACAAAGCGAACCGCTGCAGAGAGCTAGTAGATATTTACATACAGAGGAGGAGATTCATATGGGACTCGCAAGATTGACAGACGCATTGAAAATCCATAAAAAAGAAAAAAAAAAAAAATCCACAATTATCAAAGTGGACATTTTTCAAAAAGCAAAAAGAAAAGTCGCATTACAGTGTCGCCAACTTGTGACCTCAAGTGGCAACGGAATGGACAGACAGTTAGTATTAATTGAAACTTTTATCAGAACAAAAAATTCAAAAGGCGCGTGAGTCAAGCCGCGTTTTAGAAATACATAATGGCGAGCAAGGGTCGTATAGTTTAGGGAGCATCTCGTGGGTAAAATGCGTAGCGCGGTCGGTATTAATGGGTCAACGAGCAATCTCGTACAACGAGCGGATTTCCTCATTAGCGAGAAAATAGTATTCCGACGTATAGTGGCGCCACCATACTATATCCGAACATACTGCTCTAGCATACTATGCGTATATACTAACTGGCACCGCGGAAATTCCGTGTCCGTGCTAATATCGTTTAGACGGCACGTTAACCAGACTGTAAAGGCGACGCGAGCGTCATTGCCTGTGGAGGAGGTGGAGGGTCTCATTCCACTTTCGTCCAAATAAATAGTAATTTAACCCCTTATTAAATTCAAATTAACCTCCCTTGGCATCGAGAGCCGCCACAGCAAACGCCAACTGCCACGTAACCTCCTTTCCGCAATACAATCCATCAACCTTCTGGCAGGTTTACATCGCGCGTTAAGATTCCCTACCGGCATGTCGTCCAATCAGATAAACGTAAACAGGTCCGTGAATATGTATGCCCTTTTGGCTTTTAATACGCTAACCGATATATCAAGATTAAGCCTTATCAGTCTGGGCTCATAGTGGACTCTTCATATATTGTACCCAAAAAAAATTTTTTAAATCCGTCTCTCCTCCACCTTAGTCCTACACACTCGTCGCGATTATGTGAGATAAAAATGAGCTTGGTCCCTATAATTTTTAGAAATTTTATCAAAACAATCTCATTGGTCGTTTACACAGACTCGAAGGAGGGTTGGGATCACGAGCTTGTCGAATCACAAAATAAAGGGCATAGGTCCAGGGAATAATGGTGAGTATAAGAGATATAGGATTTATCAGGTAGCGGCTATAAAATTCGCATCTGCCTAAGGTAGAATTCTCTTGGCGATGTCCCTACGTTCTAACGTTTTCCAGCTGAACGTTACAACGCTACTACGCATCCAGTACCACTCCAGCTTCTGGCTATATACATACGTTAGTACTACCAACGTATCCGAGCCATACCCTTCTGCAGACCCCATGAGAATACCCCATGGATGCTCCCTGCATACCCCAGCCATCTTTATTCCGGGACGGACAGGTCGAGAGGGTAGGCATCGGACCGTGGTAACTGGCAGCCCTAGAGGGAGTCGTTAAACCTCGTCCCGGGCCACCGTACCATTCACCTTCTGATATACGGCCCTGGTGCTGAACACATTGTGTGCACCCTGCTGATTTCACCGTAGACTTCGCTACGTGTTACATATTCTTTGATATGATAGCTTCTGATGCAAGAAATTAATGAAAATTTGTTAAGGGTGTAATTAATTAAGAAAACAGAACAGAGTTAAAAAAGGGGTTGTGATTAATTTCTTAGTGGCGGTTCTGAAATTAGGACTTCGTGACGAACTTAGAACGAAAAGATCGAAGTTTATGTATTTTTTTTTTAGGGTGCTAGATTTGTTATCGGTATTAAAGGGGATTTTGCGTACTGTGAAATCACGCGCGAGTGGGGCTGAATGAAGTATAAACGGACTGCGGGGGTGAGAGGTCGAATAAGGGATGGGATATTTCTTGTTCTACATGTTGAGATATCACGGTTAACGCCTTATCGGGTGGTGTCGGATGATTGCGCTCATCTTCTTGGCGGAGGAACTTCTGGCCAGAAATCACCCCTTAGTCTTTCCTAGGTCAAACCCTCGCGCTCCCGCGATATATCAAGACAGTTATCACTGGAATGAGATCATTTATTGCATTAAGACGCAACGCGAGGGTCCACGAACGGAAAACTGGGGTTCAACTGGTATTGGAACTTGCAGATAAGAGCACCAAGACCGCTTACTTCCTGCCAGCCCACTTTCATTCTCTGTCTACGAGAAGTTCTCTCTCTATCTTGTGTATCATCACTTTTCTCTCATCCCACTCAGTCGCTCTTGACTACCCCCCGAGATTCTTCTCCGTTTGCAGTCTTAACTCCCTCAACCCCTCAGTCCACTACTCACTCTGCAACCCCCTCAGGCAATGCTCTCGAATGCGCCACGCACACTTCCACCTTCTTAATTGCCGGTATTTATCAAACGAGTCAAATAAATAAGCTGCTTACATTTCTTTTACGTAGCACCCTTATTCAAGCTAGGGTGATAAGTATATTGGACACCTTTATTAGAGAGGGAGCTGCAGAGACGAACGTTAAATATATGTTTAAATCATAGTATTTATTTCTTAGACACGTTATATTTTTTGTCTTCTATTTCATCAAATACGGTTTTCATTAAGTAGACACCCTACTGTACCGACCGAGTTCCGCGTCTAGATACGGTCAAGATTAGTTCTCGACCGTTTGAGAGAAACTGATGTAGATTCACACTGGGATAGAGATCGTTAAGTAGAGATCTGCTTATCCTAGACAGACTATTGATTAAGGGATGCAGAGCTTCCGCAGGGGTGCGTACCATGAATATCGATCTTAGTGCTTTAAGCGGTGAATCTGAAAGCTTCAATTTCGATTATGAGCAAAGACGGGATAGCTTAAGAAAGTAAGAGGGAAGATTCTAGGACATGGTACAAGAAGGACATGGAGAACAAAGATGGCTGACTAGAAGAAGGGAAGGGCAGAGTATGGCGTTAGCTTCCACAAAGCAACCCCTATATAACGAGCCTCATACAAATCCCAGGTTTTAGGAGGTGTGCGGATTCTGTTCGTGGATGTCATTATCCGTGTGTTTAATACCCGGGAAAGCAGTAGTGAGAGTTTACATGTGGACGCAGACGCCTAAGCGCTCATTGTATAGTAAGGAACCACCCCTTCGTACAACCCCTGGAGACCCAAACGAAGCGCAAGGTCCCTCGAAATAGGCGGCCCGTGAACGAACTGCAGGGTGTAAATCTGGAAGTTGGCTAAACTGTCTGCTCACGGACCCGAGTCCGCTTTTACTACTTCATCCCCTCCCTCATCCTCTGGCCGATAGACGACACCCCCTCTATTGAAGTAGAGACCCTTCGTCCCTATTGGGGCGTCGACACGAGTCGAGAAAAACCAAATGACTGCCGAACCAAGGAAAATTGGAAATTTTTATTACCGCTTCGATTTCCATTTAACAGCGAATCAGTTTTCAAAGGTAGGTAGGTAACCTTCCCTTGAATGCACCCCTAATAGGATTTTACGTCGCTTGTCCATCAGTACTTAGGCGTCGCTCTTTAAAAATTGTCATCCCCGACATTTTTTTAAATCAGTTCTCAACAATACATTTATTCTTGATTTTTCTACTGTCAAGTCGATATAAAAATGTCTGCTTCGATTAAAAATTTTATAGGCATCCATGTTTCTCATTTGATAAGCCCTCTGTAATTTTGCATCCCCCGAGGGTAGAAAATATCAAGTTCTAATGAGCGTCGTTAAACTGTATCATGGAACCTAAGGGAAATATATTTTGTCCACAATAAATGGTAAACAAAAGTTTTGAAATATAATACAAGTAATTATTTTTCAAAGTGTCTCTTGTTCATTATATCTTGTTTGAAACTTAGGGGTTATATTAGTTTCCGTGCGTTAAACATAGGACAGGTATTCGCCACGAAGCAATTGGAGTGAATTTTGATTTTCAATAAGAGAGAAGAGGAGACGTGTTGGGATTTAGCTTCCGGGTACAGCTGTACCCATGGGGGCCATATTTGAATATGCATGATGCATGGGCATTAAAGCTTGCCGCGCGTCCCCATATGCAAATAACCAACCCCGCAGATTCCGTCTGGCCGATATCTGCGCGAGCAGCCACCATAATTGCTAGATTTTTCTGTCATATGTTTTTTTTTAACATTGCACGACTATATGTCAACCGAGGTTAAAGCCGAGAGTAAATCACAGAATCGGCTGAGCTAAATTTTTATATGTACAACCAAAGCCGCAGAGGGAAGCCACCCCCGTGATTAAGGCCAACGACAGTTCGCACTTTGAGAAACTTGAAATGCCCATGGAAAACTCGTTTAGAGTTCGATGAAAACATTCAATGAATTTCACTCGCTATCAGACACCGCCCCCATTCGCATCCTTCTCCCACCCCCCTCCAGAAAGTTTATCGCCTTTGATCCTACCTCCCTCTCAAGTAGACTTTAACCATTGGAAAGGACCTTGGGCTGGATACTGGAGTGTCGTCATCCTGTGGGAGTGGAGTGGAAAGACGATTGGAATATTGTGAATTGAAAAGTCCTGTAATTGGTCTGCGAAGAATAAATTGATTTGTGGGGTAAGAAAGTGATGAATGCGGTAGGGAAGATATCAAAGGAGTATGGGAAAAAAAAATTGTTAAGACTACTTGTTAGAACGATCTTAAGATTATTTCTATAGGCATAATTTCCGGTGGATAATATATTTATGGAATAAACCGTAAGGGTGTACGAAGAAATTTTGAAAGGGGTCGATAAATAAGTAATGAATCTGATCATCAATATTTGCCAATCGAATTTCTGGAAATTCACGAATTTGGTATTTCAGAGGCTTGCCTTCGTTAGGGGTTGCTAAACCGGACGGGGGTTGGTATTGGCGTGTAATTTGAGACGCGATAAACGATAAACCGCAATCAAACGTGATTGTAAATAATAGCGTAATAGGGGTAGGTAATACTACCTTCATCCCTTAAGCCTGTTTCTTCGAGCTTCCGATAGACGGATTGGTGCACCCTTAGACTTCGCAATTTAAAGTTAATTTCGGCAAAAGCAAATAATTGGTTTCGAGAAAGCGGCTACGCCGCTCAAGGAACCAACTTCAATTGTTCTCTATCACGCTAACCCCGATACGCAAGGTACCTACCCCCTGTGTACCAGGTGATTTCCAAAGTCCAAGTTTTTAACGTCATGGACGTCGATTCGAGATATCCCTTACACCCTCTACGCACCCCACCCACGTTTCCGTTCAATTATCTTATAATCACGATAATTGAACGGAAAATACAGCTCGACGAAGTATGCTTCCTGGAGTTAGGCGTCGGGACGCCCGACGCTACATGGAAACGAGTAATGATTGTGGTTTGTTACCGGTCGGACATTGTTATCTACTGGTTTCTATACATGTATATCCAGACATTTCATACGTCCAGTCTTTAACAACCCCTGACGTTTCCAACCAGCCTAGTTATTAATGCGAACGAAACCTTCGCGAACGACAGTTTACCTATCCTTAAGGGATAAAAAGGAATCGAACTTAATTTTCTCAGAAATTTTATTGAAAAAAAAAAAAAATATTGAATTGAGTTAGAAACTAGATTAGACATTTTAATTAAAGATTCTCATAATACAATTCTGATAATATGATACACCTGTCGTGCAACGGGGTAAAAAATAATCAGTAGCAAATGACATATGTCACAACTAGCTGGAACTTATACCCTTTGACGAGTTTCCATGAAATTCATATCTGTGATTAAACCTTTCATAATCTAATGGAAACGAAGGGTAGGAATGAGCGCGTTTTCAAACCATCGTCTACCTTGATGGCGGATATCAGAAAGCAAGGCGTGCATTATATATAATTATCCCGGTGTAGGCAGACACGGAGTCTGGCAGTCGCTAGAAAAACGGCAGCCAGAACACGCCAGCACGTCAAGCATGTCGCGCCAGTGAAAAGCACAGGTTTTGTCATAGTATTGAAATGGGTATCCGTATACGTACCCGGAAAACTACCCCTTGGTACATCGTAGAGTACAGCACATGTCGCCAAGAGTAACACGGCAGTTGCGTGTAACGATTATGCGTGAGTAAAATTAAAGTCACGTATTAAAGATTAATTTTTTCCCCACTTTCTTTTCAACCCCATTACGATTATCAGCCCTTAATCGATGGCCACTCCATAATCAGTGATCCCCGAAGAACCGAGGAAGAAGACAGTGTACATAAAATTTAAGTCTCATATGTAACCCCAATACGATAACCAACTGTTCCGTACCGTCACAAAGTGTCACAATGAACATCTGCAGCATACAGTCTTTTACGACATACCAGACGTCAACTCATTTCCTACGGTTTAAACGGAATTCAAAATATGAAGGCACGTTTTAATGCATTTGCAATGACATGCAGTGGAAAACCCAACAATAAAATCAAGCATCTTTCGACAACCATAAAGCAATTCGAAGCGCCACCTAACGGCAGAAGCAACATCAGTACTGCGCGAGGCAGCTTACCTGTCGCCCCTTCGGGGTTTTCCCTAATTCTTTTAAGCAATACTAATTCAACTTTTTTTCCCACTCATGTTTTTCTGAACCAATCAACGTCTTTTCCAAAAAACCCATCCCTTCTCACAAATTTCTGACTTCCTTATTTTTTCCTTCGACGACAAGCAGTTCTTCACCAACCACCGACCCAATACATTGGGAAAACAAAACTGTTCTTCGACCACACCTCACGACTGAACAGATCGTTAACAACGAGTATATTAAGTGAACTCACAATTCATATTCTGAACGAAAACTTTCAAATTGTCTATCCTATTCAATATAGTTGTGATCTACAAAGTCTATATGAAAATCCACAGTGAACAAATTCATTTGTCAAATCTAATAAACTAACCTAATATCCCGATCAAGCTTAATCCCTCGATCGGGAAGTCTCTGACCACGGTAAAGCAACAATCGCTGTACCAAGCCTTACAACCTTGGTAGATTCTATCCAGCTAGGACGAGTCGTATCGCGGAACGAGACACAAGTACAGACACCAACCCTTAAACAACTAGAGAAGTGAAGTGCGCAGATTTCAATTAATCGCGACTATTTCATAATTAGTATCCCTGAAGTATGTCTTTTTCCAGGATATTCCGTTCGTTTTATCGGCACCGGATGAGACTCTCGATATAAAGGGGATGGTTAAGGGGGGTGTCTTTTGTCTCTCCCACAGGAAGAATGGCCGTCTCCTAGCTTCTTCTACCTCTTATACTATCTCACCCTCCGAGCTTCACTGGAAGACGATCAATATTTAATAAAACATAACCTCGAGAGGCATTTCAAAAACAAGAACGGGCAATGGCGTCTGCAAAAGGTGGAGAGGGTGGGTTTGTGGGGTTAGTAGTGGTGGTAGTAGGTACAAAGCGAATGGCGACGCCACGCACCCAGCCCCTATACCAAAACCAGTAGAAGATATGAGTAATAGAGGGTGATTTAGTATTAGGATTTATTAGGGGCACTTACCCTCGCGGGTAGCGGCAGTGCCACGAAGCGTAGGGCCAGGGTAAGACCTCATGATTTCTCCTGGGGGCTCATACATACGGCCTAGACTAATGCACCTGCTATCTTTAGACCTACATCGTGCGAGTACCGCTTCCATTTCTTTTTCATCCCTCTCCTCTATCCACTCACACGAATATATGTATATTTATACATTTATTTGACACCCGCTATATAATACCTGCTCAGGCTGCGACACACGTATATCTATATGCCTTGGATTTTACTCTACGTATTCTAAGTATATACGTTATACCATACCCCCTACGGACAAGTAGGGTGGTACTAAAATTACGACTTGAAACTTCGACCCTGCTAAATAGCTACATCTATATGTATATATATTACAAGGGAAAGAACCCCTTGGTGTTTTCGCTTCGGATGCGACAAATGATTCTGGAGTATTTACCCCGTATGTATATGTAGTCCCCCTCCATGTTATGTCTCCAGTATGTTAACAGGGGGTGGTATGGTAGAATATGGTGTACGCTTCTCTCATGTTACTAGAGTTTATACGAAGAAGTTTTCCGAGGGGCTTTTCTTTGGGACTGGTTTTTTTTAACTTGTTCGAAACAGAAAAGGGATGGGAAATATGAAAAATTATTGTTGCTCCCTAACATGAGATGTAAACGCGGATAGGAGATAACAGGCCTCGTTAGCATTACGGAATATTATCGTAAACAGGTATGTTTACACAGGCCACGCTCGAAAGTGATACGTGACACGCATGCCAGAAAGGGTAGGCAATGCCTGCTGCTGCCACTACGGGACACCTTAATGGTTAAATTCCTATTATGCCTATGAAAATAATGTGTTAACGAATTTTGTAACTTGAGTTGATGATCCGTAAACACATGTGTGCTACGTGCACACTTGAAAGTACTTGGTAGTATAATGATCAGTGACGTTAATTAAGGGCCATTTTTTATAATTGAGGATAAAGTGTAATTATGATAGGATTAAAAGTATACGTATGGAGCTGGGAAAAGAACGAAAAAAGAAAAACATTAAAAGATAGAACGAATTTTTTTTGTTTAAATGTACTCGAAAGCTTTTGCCTTTTAGTGAATGGATTGGCACAAAAAATAAATGGAAATAATTTCTCTCTCGTTTGAAGCACGTGGTAAGGGTAGAATCAGGGTGGAAGGAAAGAGAGAAAAAGGACAAGCATGTTGAGAGAACTGAGTAATGACGCATTAATTTTAATTAAAAAGAAACGACCCGCTAATTTACTGTAGTACCTTGGCGAAATGTGGCTAGTTTACGATCCGGTTGTAGCTTTGAGTTTATCAGTGCACGGGGGTGGCACGCTAACCAACACCCTTTCGCTAAGGTCGTTCTGCTGAACTTGTTCATGTCCCTTTCTTTATCGGCATCGACTTCCCTTAGCTAATGGCAAGCCTGATTTAAATGATTGCATGGATGAGTCTTGAAATACGTGTGAAAGAATATGGGGGTGGCGAAATATTAGTACAGGTAAAACAATGCCAGGAAAATAGAAGCGCGTTAAAGGCTCTCCTAAATCTCGACGGGGATCAAAGGGTGAAGTAGTGAGGGTAGCAGGTGTGTTTGCGCACTTCCCAGACGGAGAATCCGATCTCGCCGAGAGGGTTGAGATTTCAGGATAACCACCCCTAGATCGGGAGATTCCAGAATCCGCTATAGACGGTTTATCTTAACTCCCTGGTGGGAATCTGTTTTAGCAAAATAGTAGATACTGACTCTGAACAGTAAAATCGTAAAAAATCACGATAAAAAGTTCCTGTATACAAAAAAGAATCAATTATTATACAATCTCAAAAATATTTATTTCGATCATACATTTTTAGACAATTTTTGGATCTACTAGCTTCCGTTAATCTCGATCCTGCTTTTAACAGTTCTTGGTATTCTTTATCCACGGTATACATAGGGGTAATAATATACTACCCTTAAGTAATTCGTAGAGTTTCGTATACGGTGGCTTCTCCGGAGGACACAATTATTCTTCGTGCTTGGGGTGACTGTGCTGAACGCCGAACGACGAGAGGGATGAACACGTATAATATTTCTGGGAAATATTGAACGTTTAAATCGCACAACCCCTGGCATCGGCACGCACTCCCCATTGGCTGATACCCCCTTGGCAAACAGAGCGTGGCATCGGAACAACACGCACCTCGCTACGCAACAAACAGCCTCGAAAGCACGCGTCGCTCGCTCAAAAGCTTGCTCGAGTGTACATCGGATTCACCCTTCGAAGTAAGCTCTTGCCTTCCCTTCGACCGTTTCCACTTTTGCTCTTATTCGATATCATCCCTTGCAAAAGAAAGTGAGATGGTAAATCTTACGACCTTCTCACGTATAAAAAAAAGCTCTGAGCTTGCACGACAGAGTTTGCGTCACGTACAGATCAAAAATATAACCAGGAAAAGCCCCTCGATTTCACTTTAGTACTTCATTGAGTTGGCTACCGTGTCGCGATTTTACAAAAGAAGTTTGAGATTCTATAGTTAACCATAATATCGTAGCGCGTAGGGGATGTTTTCACATTAACGAGCACGAATTCCTTTATTTTTTTTTTCTTTCCTCGCGCGATACTACAGGCATTATGTTGCTAAGCTGAGCTGACAGGGGGTTGAAGTATGGTCGTGTTTGCACTATGTCACCCTTATCTCAACCATGGCCGTCGTAATTGTGCCCTAATTTTCAGGAACCGGAACAAAGCGGCGGACACCCTGCGACCGTGTATCCGGCACCCGACATGGTCGGTGTGGATCATTAGCGAGGGTTGAAAATAAAAAAAAAGAAAGAAAGAAAGGATCCGATGCTTTACAGACAGGGTTGCAAGGGTAGGTACCAGGGGTGGACGGTGGTCCACGCCTACAATGAAAGCCATCCTGACGTCGCGAGAAAACTTTTGACAAGGATACGTATAGGTCTGGTATTTGGGCAATCCCGTTACCGTAAAATGGGGTTAGCGAAAAGGGGGCTGATCTGTCCTCATTCCGCAACCCCCCTTTTTTTGCAAATTGAAGTTCCACGAACCATCCACGCAATTCGGTTAAACTGCTTTTATATTCGCTCCTTGCAAGTTCACTGTGCTGCGCGTGGTGGTACCTTATCGCAAAGCCAACACGCGAGGCATATCCTTATACCCCCCCAACCCTCCTTCCTCACCCCATCCAATCCCTCCTTCCTAACATTTGGGATACAATATAACTGTATTACAAAAATGTTCAGTCGCAATTATCTCGAGTTCTATTGTACATTTGGAGGTCTTAAATTTCATCATTGAATATAATTTTGATATAATTTCCGACGAATGGCATAATTTCGCTCGATTTACAAACCTAGTGCGAAACATCCAATTTACATGATGGTTCACGAGTCATCATTAAACTTCAGGCATTTTCGTTTTGCCTTGTTGGATCCAGTGTGCAAACAGGAAATATCCAAAATGAAATATCAGCACCAACAAATTATGACGATACCAAGAGAATTTATGATAACACTTTTGGCGCCGACGAACATCACCACCACCACTACCACCCCTGTCACGGCTAATGCCTCCTTCAACCCCATTAGCATAAATCGTTGAATACAGATCGCCGGTCTATGGGCCAGCGTTAAAAGTGTCTTTATGTAACGTTTAATTAAACGTAACATAAATCACAAGGAGCGGGACCCAGCGGGTTGGCCGCTCTGGAACAAATTAATAAGATTAATCGGTTGACAGTCGGGAAACACTTTTCGCGACGTGCCCGCGACGGGTAACGAAAGAGCGCGTGGGCACATCGTCGGGACGCTGGGGGTCGTTTTGCTTTGCCCCAAAGAAAATTAATTTTTACCTCGTCCAGTCGTGTCTTGAAAACATGTTTTCATTGGGTATCCATCTTGGTACTTGCAATCTACGTAATTGGTCATCAACCCCTGTCGTCATTTTGTTTTAACTTTTTAGTCTTCACGCGGCACCATCGTCTTTCCTTTGTCTTATCCAGAATATATATACGTCTCTCGTGATCTAGCATTCTGGTACGAAACGAGCATACTTATTCCGTCAAAAGCGTCACGACGCTTCGCATTACGTCGATGTACAAGGAACGAGGGATGCGCGACGGTTCTTCGCTTTAATAATTTAGAGGGACGTCGGGGGTAATACCTGTGTGACGTCACTTCAAGATCGATTCAATGAAACATGCAGTACTATCGGGAATGACGTTCACGAGAAGTTATGGTCGGGCACGTTCATTACACGTGAATGGTACAAGAGACCGGAAGTGGCTAAAGACAGTTGATAATAGTATGGTCGTGTATTGCATTTTCAATCAGTGCCAAAAATTGTACGGAAATTATAAAACTTAGTAAAGGTCATACAGTGGATCAGAATCAAGGACAAAGGAAAATAATTAATTTAATCTGTACCTGTGACATTTCTGATGAAACAATGTCTAGGCAAAAACATGGGTTTGGGAAAAAAAGGGGATAGTCTGTTTTAACACGTATGGGTATTATTGTAGATGCAATTTTAACGCAGCGGGTGTCATACGTGAAAATCGTATTTGCGAAGAACAATGATGCTTGGATTACAATGCTGGGCAAACAGATTGTTCGGGAGTGTATCGGATTCAACGGTATTGCATTGTCACGCGAAGCTAAAAGGTACAGGCGAGCTGCAAAAGTATGCGAGGGTTTGGGTTTTGTAGTAACATCGAGTGAGAAGAAAGAGCGAGAGAAGGGAGAATAAAAAAGAGAATAAGGGAAAAGGAATAAACTGACATTTCTGGTTCAATACGCTTTTCCATAGTATATCCAGTAATATTCCAATGCATGCCCTATGTACCTGTGTAAATATAAGTTATGTGTTACATTCTGGTTTCTTTTATCCTTCTTTTTGTCTACGGTATTTTTTTTTATCATACTACCCCCTTTTCATCCTACATCGTCTGTGCTACGTTTCTCCTATGTATTTTTCTGCCTACTCCGCACTTGCATATGACGTATCTAACTGTTACTTACGAAGCCAGCGATTATTTCTGTTTTCACTAGTTCAGCTTTTTGCGTAGCTTCCAATGTTTTTCGAAGGTATGATTTTTGGGAAAAACATGGAAAACTTGTATCTCGTTATTCTCTCGCAGTGGTCCAGTAAGAACTTTTGATAAAGTACGCTCATAGCACAGGAATGTCCAATTGTACTTAAGGAAAATGACAACAGAGAATGGAAGGCGATAAATAAAATTGTCAATAACGTTAATAAAATTTAGTATGTTTTACAAGGTCTGTCGTCATTAGGACGATACTGAGTCATGTGATATAACAAGAATTTTATGAAACGTTTAAAGCAACGTAATGGCTGCCACGAGCGACGCCGCTAAAAGCAGACAGAGGCAGATTGGAGTTTTAGAATTATTAAAATATTCACGTGCTCTTAAAAATGGGGCGTCACTCATTCGGGAAAGTGAAAGAGAAAAACCAAATAAGAGATCTCAGTTCAATTCACGGAATTGAGCTTTTCACGTGAGAATTTCAGAAAACCAGATACTGCCAAGTACCTGTACCACCTCACAACCTATTTACCTACATTAACATAGATAACCTAACCTAAACTACCCCTGCACTCTACTACGTCACAGCTTCACATTTAACGCGTTTAACACATTTTGCAGTAGAGTCCAATAGCGTGAACCCTGTCATCGCAAGGGTTATAATGGGGTATAACAACAAATTTATGACACTGATACCACCCGGTAGCAAGGGGTGGAAAACTTAAGTGACGTAAATCTAATAAATTAACGCTGTGAATTATCATGCCCATTATTATTTATGGGTAATAAAAATTAAACGTATCTACTATTACTATCGTCGAACATGACCTCCTGACCCCGAAATGCAAGCTCCGTCCAAAAGCACACGGCAATGCGCCGAACTACAGTTTAACCATCAGCACACGCTCGGAAGTAAAATATATTGGTAAATTTATGGCCACTAAACGAAAACCCCTTGGCGTCTATAAACTATAGAAAATCGTTAATTGTCCGCGCAAGCCCCGACGTTAATTTAGTTTGATGCATGAACCAATTTATCGGGTGGAACGATGTGGATTTTTATGGTGGCTATTCGGTACGCCGCGATACCTACGTACGTATCTGCGTACCTACCTACCTACCTACCTACCTACCTACCTGTCTACTACCCCTGCGTTACATTTGTTCGGCAGGGGGTAGGTTGTCGATGTGTTAATGGCGGCATATCTATTTCGTGAGTACCCAGATACAAAGGGAAAGGATCGTGTAAATACAAATAGGTAAATACGTTCAGTCGTAAAACAGTGACTGCCGAAACTATTGGGCTGCTAACTAGACATTGTAGATACATCGAAAAAGCTTGAATTTACCATTCCCGTACACAAGGGAGCGATTTTTTGGTTTGCTCAATGCTACCAACCTACCCGTTACGACGGTATGATAATTCAATAGAGATTTTATCAGTAGCAACGTACCGAGGACAGAATGCCAAAAAAAAACTATATAAGAATCTCAAAAACTTGCTAATGAAATTTTTGAAAAAGTTTGTATTTCGGTAGAATCTCAAGTATGCGTGGAATGAATGTGCAGTAGGATAGTCATGTACCGTGTGACAAAAAGTCAATGATACGGTCTTTCCTAGATTATGGTAATCGAGGCATGCACCCAGAGGGTAACAGGGGGTTGTTACTCAAGAATCACGTAGAACCCTGGCGGACATTTTCAACCCTCACAGTGACTTCCCGTTGCGCTCGTGCATCAGCGAAATGCTTAATGCGTAAATAATTGTACCTATTACGGATTCATGGTCGCGGAGTCAGTGTATGTTTTCCACTTTATCGGTCGGTGTTACGCGATGCTATCGAATCCGATATAATACGCTTAAATGGGAAAATAATGGCCGCGCCATTCCACCCATCGTCGAAACCGACGCATTGAAAAACATGTGTTGGTATCACATACGTATCAACCCCCTTTCCCATACACCCAAAGTAGTTTACACGGTCTATACTAATGCAGCCTGTTTTCTTATTCGCCCACATCTACCCTCTCCCCCCCCCCCCCACATCCCTTACAGTTATTGACATAACGTACACAACCCTCTTCCTGGTAACGTAATCACCTATGCCCCATTACAGATACTATTTACTGGTCTGGTTCTGTGCAGTTGATTACTGCTGCTACTGAACTAGCATGAAAAAAAGTATGCTCCTACGCAAGTAAAGCTCGACAATCATTGGTATGCTAAAAAACTTCTATAACTTTACACACTGATCACTATCTAAAATCAGTACATACGTGACCAGTGGGCAGTATGCATTTCCTTCGTATGGACGCGATAAGTGCATGAGGTAAACCGTTGTGAAAATACTTTTCACGGAAATACGTTAACCAGGTACGATTAGCATTGTGGTTTTCATTGCTTTGAAAGCTCTAATAAATGAATAATAAAAACAAAAGTCCATACTAATTCTGGCTACGAAAGGATCTCTGGGAAGGATTCAGTGATGGAATGGTATGTGGAAAGTAACCTCGCGTGTAATTGTCTATGCACTCCTGTACTTGTTCTTGGTACGTGACTTCTTACTGCTATCATTTTTTGGTCTTTTTTTATTTCTCTCCTGATGTGCTCATGCGCACTTGTACGGAATGCAGAAAGTGCTACGATTCGGTTGCGCGAGTTTACTCCCCAGGATGCGATGACTGTTCGGCTGCGGTTGGTTGGATGAAAAGCGTGCGTGCGTGCATGTGTACCAACTATGCGGCGAACCTGATCCCGGAAACGGAAACTGAGGATGAAACTATACGGGAGCGCCATGTGCCGTGTGTTTCTGGGTGCATTTGTGTAGAATATGTGAACATGTGAGGGACGTCCGTACCGTTTTGTTCCACAATACAGGTCTACGACTGTACTCGTTTCTCTTGCACTACGTCAGTCGGTACGACTGTCTGACAGTCTAGGGACTTTCGCTACTGTGTCACGGGATATATATGTTGGAAGCAGTGAGCCGGTAGATATTTCTGAATAGGGGTTAACTTTTTTTTTTAAAGAATGAATTTCACGAAAATTGTGGTTACAATTCTTTGAGCTTTCATCTTGTGCTTTTTATATATATTTTTGGTATCTACTCGGATGGTACCCACTGCTAATGCGCTGCTGTTCGCAGTTTTTGCCGCTTGGAATTAAAAGCTCCTGGTGTTAAATTTATTACTTTGTTAGTGCCATTTTGTGCAAAAGCTTGTTTCACTCAATAATAGATTAACCTTGGAAAGCTTTGACTTTACGGTCTGGAGAGATAGACGTTTAATTCTTCTTTGGAATTTTTCTCTTCTCTTTATGCTTTCTTCTGCTGGTATCTAATTAGCACGGCTTTGATAGACGAGTTGTTAACGCAGCCTGCAAAGGTCTTTTTTTTTACGCTTTTTATAAAACCTTTACAATTTTCTATGTTGGCATTGCGCTTTAATTTTCTAGAGTAATCCGTATCAAATTAACAGTGTACTATTTTATGAAAATTCAGAAACGCTGAATTAAAGATGAATATTCTAAACGGTTCCTGTTGGTTGAATTACTTCGAGACAAGGTTTTCAATGTGCAAATTATTTTAGATCAAAGAGTATTGCACTGTTTGCAAATCCAATCCGCGGACGTTCACCCTGTACAAGAAGTGGACCTCTCAACTTCTCCAAGGCTAGATTTCTATTTCCTAGGAAGCTTTTTTCTCCTCGCAGCATCCATCTGATGCATAGCTCTTCTCGCACGTGTACTTTATTGTGCAGTATCTCAAAAGGTCCTTCCCAGTATCAAGAGACTATATATATATCAGAATAAATAGAGCGTGCATATTTGTTGTACATCTGAATACACACGTAGCTTCAGGAAAAATAACAGTTTAACAAAAAGGCACGACAAAAAATCACGAAACCGTGTTATTAATTAAAGAAACAAAATATACAATTTCATTCCGAGCGACTCGAGTCACAACGAGGAAATTCAAAATTCTGCAAAATTAATGTCCCCTGAAAACTCGCCGTAAAAAAAAGCTACGTATGTGCCTACTCATTCCCCAATTTCAATTAGGTTTAAACAAAATTATTAATCGCGTGTTTACAATGGACCTCTAATTTCCGGCCCTGACAATTATTCAAAAGGCCAGCGTCCCCATGATAGCGACGTAACGCAAAACATTAAAAGTAACTTAATTAATGCAAGAGCACAAAGTTATGTAAAATAAAAACTCGGTCAGCTGTTAAATACGAATGTATTACGTATACAAAATGACTTATGTCCCACTACGATGACAGCCTTATGAAAGCAAAGCAACCCCCAAAACCAATTGATAGTCAAACTGATAATCAAGGTTCGTGTAAGGGTTGCAGAATGAAAAAAAAACATCATAACGTTTAATCGTTAACTTGCACGTAGCCAAGTTTTATTGAGACTCAGGCATGTATACGTTTTACCCCATACTGAAGATACTACGTTATATCTATAGGTGTCCGCAGGTGGCGGAAAATACGATACTAATAAAAGTAATGGAAGCGATACCATCATCGTGGGTTCACTTTGCCTCTTGGCAAACCCCAACCTTCCCTGATGCTTGGCATATGAAACTAACCCAGATAACATGACACGATATCTTGCCAAGCAACGAGGGGCGTGTCTTCGAAAGAGGCAGAGCTTGCGAATGGGAAGAGAAGAAGAAAGTTCAAAGATCGCGAAAGTGTACAAAAAAAAGAAAATCTGAAAAAAGATTTCGAGATATCGATCTCAAACCATATATGTAAGATGTGACCCTAATATTCATTAATGACCCAATCTCAATATTACAAATACTCAATATCGAGAATTCAAAAATAACGTAATATTCCTCAATGCACAATGACACCTGGGCAATATACATGTTCGCTAATTTCGTAGAGCCACGATGAACAGCCCACCTGCTACCAATACGATTTTATCCAGGTTCAACCAGGTCCTCGTAAATAGACACGTTACAGAATATCAGTAATCCATCAAAAATACGAATCCTCGCATAATATAATCGTGACGTTGATCTAGTATAACCTAAAATATCTTGTAACCTAAACCCAAAATGTTATAACCCAAAAATTGAGTACTCCATATATTTTCGGTTATCTCTTGAAAATTTTCATTATACAGTATCTTAGATTTTCATGGATACTTCGTAACGAGCTACGATCGTGCCATACCCAAGGCACCGTTTATATATCCACCATATATATATTCATATAATATATATATATTCATGCATATATCAAGCATTGTGCATAGCTGCCCTCACCTCAGCTATCTTAATTACATCTGTAATGCATACCGCAAAGCCGACTCTGGGGGTAGTTGTGTATGGTATCCCTTGCAGTATGTAACTACATTTGAACCACCGACCCTATGGATCGGTACAACCAGTCACGCATATACAAGCCAGCGAACTATCTTACCTTTAGACAACTGGAGTGCTGTTCTAATATGAGCAGCAATTTCTGACCGCGTTGTATATGGTTGTTGTATTTACCTTATGTGTGAACATAATCTGTAGTTTACTTCAGTAACCTCAATTTAGCATATACATAGATCGTATATATACATTTCGTGTACATAGGTATATACGAAAGCTATATACTATGATCTTTGACTTATGTTTGGTTATCGACCTACATACGTTGCCATTAGGTAGTAACAACATTGTGTATGATTACTAGTTGTAGATGATACATGACAGTATTTGAGTTGCGGAAATATATAGGTTAAGTAACAGGGATTACGGGTATCAAATACAACACGGTGTAAGCATTGTGTAATTATTTACATTTTGGAAATGCGTTCAAAACCAAAATTCTCGTATGGTTAGACGTTTTCGATCGGATTACAGTTTTATGTTTTATTCTATTCACTGGATGGATTTCACGGTGACAAAAGATGGAGATGTGATAAGAGATGTTTTGCTCTGTACTCGATAAACCACCTAACCTATTTGATGGAGACTCGTCGAGTTTTACGTGTGGTTTATGCTTTTGTATAAAATTATTGAAACTCGTTTCGATTTTTTCGTGTGCGAAACTGGCTCATCAATCTTCATATTTTTCTTAGATTCTTTGCTCATCTTGTCACTCTCTGAACTCGCAACTTTACATGGTACAAGAGGATCAGTTTCTGCTCTGTTAAATTTAGGGGTTGATACCGATATTTCTGGTACTCACTGCTGACTGTATATACGCCAGGGAAATCCCTACAGTACTTTGGCGATAATCGATCGTACGGAAATGTACAGACGCCACGTTCCTATGGAGGATTGCGAATTTACCTGAAACAGAAAAAAAAATTGTCAATTTGAGATTTGGGGCGAACGAGTATCGCATTCTACAATCAAGATAGTGCAAGTAACGATGAAAAGAAAAATTGTATGCATAAATTATTTTGTTTGATATCATTAAAATTAATTTTCGATAATCATGTGCGGTAGACAACGTATAAGGGATGATAGGGGTATTTTGACATATGATAACAAGGGGTCACTGGAAATAATACACAATTCATAATTGGTCCTAATTGTCATTCGACAGTGTGTCTAGTGTGCTAATTACTGTAGGAACTATGGCGTGTTCCTCAAAGAATCAACTTCACCCTCCTCCCTTATCGGTATCGTGCGACTGCCACCCTATATTTAACGAATGATTAATTATTTATAGAACGCCCCACTAACGCAATGGGTATGTACGTCCCGATGAAAGATAACGTTGCGTCCTCTGTAATTTCTTTGTTTCCAAATGTATCAACCAACCCCTACAACTCAAACTGTCCCCAACTGTGAACCAAGCTCTGTTTCGTAATGGACTGGCGTCACGAGTATTTTTTTATCGCTCAGTCACAATAATTAAGTAAATAGATTCATTTCGACATCGATACTTATTATACCTAGGTCGTGTTTCAGTTAGAATACCATTAGAAAATTGACTAGTTGCGACTCAGCATGCGTTTGTATGGTTACAACCCACGCCTTACATCCGGTTCCCTATTTCCGAAAACAACTTCAAAAATGGCTTGTGCTCGCGCCACGACCAAAATCAAATAAAACCACAACGAATTTTCCAAAATATTAAGTCGGTAATCATAATTGCCCAACATTGACCACAGATCCTCCACACACCCTTGAGACCCATTAAAATTTTCAGACACTTGTAAATTATACATTGAATATCTAATTCAAAGTTCACACGTTGATCCACCCTTTGTAATTTCAATCCGATCCGTAAGAGGGCTTAGCTTTTAAGTTGATGGCAGTAGGGGGATGAAGGGGTGGGGACAAAATGAAACCCATTGACGTAGACGCTTCCTTTCACGCTTAGGAACAATGTGCAGGTGAAGTTGGGATGAAGTTTCTCCTAGACCCGAAGGGGGTTTGAGGGTAGATCGGAGAGAAACTGGTTCTGCGAAAAGGGAGTAAGGGTATGGAGACTAAGAAAAGGATGAGCGAGTTTGGAGCAAGAGTAGGGAGGGGGGGGGGGGGCTGGTGAGAGGGAAGGAAAAGGGGTCCAGAAGAGAACCCTAGTTAGGGTTTGGGTTCTTGCACGAGTGTCGAGGAGTTTAAGGCATGGCGTTAAATAGCTGGCAAGTTTGCCATGGCAAAACAATGTGGCTCAGCGAGTGTGAAGCTGGCAGTCGCTTCCTAGGAAGTTAGGTAAACCTTTATAACAAGTCATGTGTGTAACGCGAGCAATACGCGACTACGAACATGACGCACACTTCGATAATCCGAAGATCCGACGCCTGCGGCCGGTTTGCGTGTCGAATACACTTTCTGCCATTCTGACGTTTCTACTGTGTTTATCGACGTAGGAAGTGCACACAGAGTTATATACACTGCGTTCGAAGTAACTTGAAATGCAGGAATACCCTTGCATAGATATGTAGGAGGACTAGTGTAACCTACAAAAATCGGCCTCACTTAAAAATGCGAGGCCGTAACGTTTGAACTACGGAAAAGGATTTTAAAAGTTCTTTAAATTTATGAAAAATTATTTTGCACTGGCTGTAGGGGTTGGGTTATGTAGAGATAAGGGGGTGTTGGCATTACTGGAGACCTAAGAGAAAATAAAACAAAGTTGCCGAAAGGAAGTTGTGTGGAGAACCAAGAGTAAGGCCTAGGGCATCTCTGGCGAGCATCGAAATTATGATCCCGTGGTTTGCGCCAGGCCGTGATTGCATAACAATGAGGAGATTCCGGGAATTGCTTTTACGTGTCTGGAATTGCCGGGGCTACAATGGGTCCCGCGAAGCCCAGTCGGACCTGGGGTACCTGCTGTACAACCGGGCATTATGCGTCATTGGGTAATCTGGCGAACGATTCAATTGAAGCCGGCTGGCATGTCGAGTATGTGGACATAATGGAGCATCCGTCTCTGCATGATACACGCGTGCATCAGGGAAGCCCTCGAGCTGCAAATATCCATCCCTTTGCTCCTCGTTGCCGTCGACCAACCCCTGCACCTCGGTATCTGCGTGAAACTGGGCGTGAGTGATTTCTACATGCATATTGTGTCCAGGGACTCACGTGTACTAATTGTGGGTGCAGAAGTAGGTGGTAGATAAGAGGAGAAGAAATGAGTCTAACGAGATAAACGAGTTATGAATCTAATCGAAATGTATAAGATTTGTATAAAAGTTATTCAATATCTTCGTTATATTAATATAAAACGTTATTTAGGGCTAAATTAAATTTTTTCAAGATTTTTTTTATCATTGCTTTCGCTAACGGGATAAAGGAACCTCGAGTTCCAATCACCATGCGGTGACGTGTTAGGGTTGATAGGTGGGGAGCCGCTTTGGAATAGGGTACGACGACTGGCCGTTCAGTATAGATTATAAACGCGAGCCAAGATCAACAAGATTGATCCGATATATAGTAGTAGATATTGTGTTGTGTTTAGTGTGCATCGTTTGCCTGTGGAATTACAAACAGTGGTGGACTATCGAATAAATAAGTGCATACAGCTGCGAGTGAGTATTAACTATTATTTACTGGATCATACATGCGAAGTACCAACTGCGACAAGATGCAGGACCAACCCATCGTCACCCATTTGGTGACGATAGCGCCAGACTGATCGAGAGTGATGGGGATGGTCCTGGATCTTGTAAACCCGATCGAATCTTGGCTGCACCTTGATCGTGACAGACATATTAGGGGTCAAAGGGGGTGTCTTGCCGGTGGGTGCAAAAATTCGCACTAGCGATACATCAGGGACTCAGATCGTGACGGACAGATCAAGGGAACCTAAAAGGCGCAAATCGGGTACCCGATTTCCTATATGTTATGCTAACATATTTCAGTATGAGACATGAGAGATTGTACACTGGGGGGACAAAATTGTAAAAGTCTTGTAAAAAAATATCACATTAATGAATACTGCATAAGTGGAGCCACTATCCTTAGAGCTTGTAAATGATTACTGGGGTATAAAGGTGCAGACTATTTTAACCCCCTGGGGTGCTGTTTCCTTGGTATATGAAACGTCCCTATCGTGGGTTAGGACCTTTAATGGGCAACACGCTGACGTAAACTTGATTGTCGGCACGCACGTGAAACGAACCTGAACATCACGGACGTTAACGTTACTCCTAGTCGATTTATTATGTACTTATATCGTACATCTATACCTTTATCGAGCGCAAGAATATTAGAAAAAAGAATTCTATCCGAAGTACTTTGTTACCTCAAAAAAAGAAAAACCTTGAAAGAAACCCTGGCAATATTCAAAATGAGAACAGACCAGAAAAAATATTTGACATATACAAAAAACATTTCATATCCCCGATATTATGGCTATATACAATTTCGTAGATAACAAGCATAATAACAAAAAAGAAATCTAACATTATTCATAGAATATAAACTGAATTCATATCCAATCTAGAAACAGGACCAATCCAATTGGCGAATGTTCATCTAGCAATTTCGCAGAGCGATCTCTCCAAAGGACGTTAACAGCCTCCTAAAGAATGTTTTCTACCATTCTAGTGGGTAGGATATCAGGAACATTAATTCCGAGATATTCCCTGGGTTTCTCCATATCTGCAATATTATGTCCAATAAATATGCAATCCCAAGCAGGAAGCCAGTATAGAAGTCATAGTTAATAAAAGATATTTGGTAGAATCCAGGAGCTTCACCCAGCATCCACTAGTGGGTCCGGTAGTATCCTTTCATTTCATGAATCCAGGAATACTCATTAACAGTACTACGGTTCTCTGATATTGAGTCTGTGAATTTCCTTGGACCCCATCATCTCAATTGAAGTTTACATATGCACTACTATATTCATTACCATAATACCAGTTGGTACGCATATTTCACAAAGGTAATGAGATACAATTTCACCAAAGGATGAATTGCATCTCGTAGGTTCAAAACAGGAATAGCAAGGTAAAAATATGAGACACGCAGTCGAATAATCGGAAGTAGAGCAGATAAGGTCAGGGGTCAGAAATCACTGAGATTTCAATCAGATGTCATTACGGCGGCCATGTCAGGGCCAAAGAGTCATGGGGTGGCTTTACTCACCCTTATGGAGTCAGTAAAGCAAGCAAGTGAGTAAGTACAGAGAAACCGTATCCAATAGGGGACCGTTGGTTATTATCATTATTACTCACTGTCCAGAGACCTGTGTAAACACCATAAAGACAATTTCCGGCCCGTTTATTTCCACTGGGTTTAATTCCTCCTGCATCCTTAGAGTCCTACTGGATTTAGAATAAGTTCAGTAGCAGATGAGAATTGAACATGAAAAAATACTATGTGAGTAAAAAATTATTTGATGCTCCCATTTAATGGGGGTTCAGTTAGGTTGCGCCTCGAAGACGCTTTGCTCCTGTAGAGGATCCGCCAGGTGGGTGTCGTTTGTAAACTGATCAGCCTTCGTTCCTTTTAATGCAGGACGAGACACGGCGACTCGGGACGAAAGAATTCAATATAGGCTGTGCTAGGGGTCTATGGGGTGAATGGGGAAATTACATTTCCATTGTGTTTTGGACGTTCGCATTCGAATCACACGCGGCGCCAAAGTCGTTCGGCGACCCTACAACCCCCTGGTCCATCATCTACTTCTATACACATATGTTCAGGGGGTGACTCCGACCAACCTATGACCTTACCAGTTAGAATATGGTCGTGTAGTATGTCGAGGAATTCTGGCTTCTGGGGTGGCTTCGATATATTCCTCTTTACACACCATATACATATATGTATACATGTATTGAGACTATACTGGTCAAGGGATGCTATACAAGGATGCTGTGCACAGTGGCTGCCATAAGTCATCCGCCTTTCGATATTAGCAAGCTAAGGCTGGCAACCACTCCATAGACCAACCCTCCATATTCCCAAAGTCCCATAGTCCCATAGTCCGGTTTCCTATATTGATATCGTCCAATATATATACACCTAGGGTATTAGTCGGTGTCGGTCCAGACCCTGGAGGACCATTTATACGACATTTGCCAGAGGGTGAGAGCAAGAGAGATGGGGGGTGTGGACGCACGCCGTGATACAGGGGGCGGAAAGAAACTCTGTGATGGGGATACTGATAGAAATGGGGTGAGAAAGTAGACCGTGAGAAAAAAACGTCTATCGTTTGATTTTTACGGATAAGATGTTTAGGGGATCATTATATGAACTTTCTTGTCGATGACTGTAATACATTTTTCGTTTTATTTTATTTTTACTGCATAATCCTTTTTTTATTTATCGTGGCCACGACGGCAGAAAAACACCCGGAGTAAGGGTAAATATAGTTCCTAGTATTTCAGCTCCTTATATTATTTAATCAGTATACAACTACTAAGGGTTTCATCGGATTTTATGGAGTATAATATCAAAAAGAAACTTATGATTTCTTGGAATTCACATAAAAGCAACTACGTATATATTGATGGGGTGGATAATTCTCGATGACTATTATTGTTAAGTGAATCGTGTCCCTGAGGGGTAGGTACCCTTAAAAAAGTTTTGCCCGAGAACTTGTACAACTAATATCGTTCACCATACTGCTTATTGAGAAATTATATAGATTCCTTCGTATTAGGCAAAGGTTGATCGATTATTATGCCCCGTGTGACGCGACACTCCGAAAAAGTAAGATTTATTGATTAACGTTTATTTTAAAGTATCCACTTTTTTTCTTCAACGTTAGATTTTTTGTAAGATCGGTACAGATCCTTATGACGCTGAGCTTGGTAAATTAAAGGGTAGTTTCTCTTTCCGTTATAATGGTACGATGCCATTAATTTCGCTTCAAATTACCTCAGAGTAATAGTTGATCCATATGCGTCGGTGTCTCAAATTTAAGACTGGGGTGGAAAATGGTATGTAAGGGAGAAACATTTAATGAGTGAGTAAAGGAGAAAGAGAAACTAGGAACCATAGCAAAGAGAAGGGCGGCGAGAGAAAGTCAGGCTCTTCCGAGTCTCTCGAGAGTATTTCAACCCCCTAATGTGGTAGGAGCCCCTCAAAGTGTAAGAGGGCGCTACCGGCACATTACAATATCCATTATACATATAGTGGAATTTCACGCTCTTAAAAACCCCACACTATAAAATAGCCACCCCTTTATGTAGCCTTTTACTTTGCACCCTGTTTCACCTCGACCCGTTATAAAAGCCGCAGGTGCTGCACATATCCTTTATTAATTTAACCTGTCCACATATACGTGGATGATTACTTGGTCATTTGTGTAAAATAGGTTTTTAAAAAATTCAAATATCCACTCTAGTTCGGAACTAGGTATCATCCCCTTTGTTATTAAACTAACGAAATGCTTATTAGTAGCTTCTCTCTTGTCTACGACAATCATAATTAGCCAGTGTTGAATTTACTAACAAGGAAATTAGTGTTGTCAGCAATTAGACATTAGGAAAGAAATAATTAGTATCAAACTTTAATGAAGGATCTGAATTCCTCCTAATGCCATAAAGTAGTGACAGCCATATTATGTATATAATATAATTGAAATTAATGGCTGTTTCCAGTTGATAATATCAAGACAGACAGTGCGTAGTATTGTTACAATTGGCTTCCCAGTTGGAGTCGCATCTGGAAGTTCTAACTTACCCACGTTTCGTAAACGTTGCAGCTTGCTTCATCAGGGTTTGATTGAGACTGTGGAAATGGATATCGTGTACCGAAGTCGTTAAATCATTGATGACGATTAAACAAAAATTTCAGATTTTCTCTTCGTGAGATTTTGAACATTTAGATATTTTGCTACGCGAAAGTAACAAACGTTCTGCACCTGATTTTCTATGGCTCACTGTGGAACAGCGTAAAGAGGAAGTCACTGTAATCCAAAAAACCAAAAGAGTAGAAAGAAGCTCGGTTGAAAGTACTTGTTGCCCTTAGGCTATGCTACATGTAAATTAACTTCAGTGAGAGGTAGGTCAGGTAGAAGAGTTTACGTTAGGTACGGAAACTAAAAGAAGAATGGTTAGTTTAATCTACATGGCCTAGTTACTATCCATGAAAAATAGAAGGAGAATGACGGGTGACAGTGGCAAAATGCATGAAAATACTTTGAAATTGCATTTTCAATAAAACGAAGCAACTACAACAAAACAACCTAAACCTAGAGGATATATAAAATATTCACTAGACGGACATCTACTTAGAATTTCATTTTCATATCGATTTACGTCATAACTAGTCAATATCGATTGGTATCGGGAATTGATGTATATAACCTACATATATATAACTCCATAGAACATGGAACAAAAGTGGGACAATATTGGCGAATGAGACGACGGTACATTTGCTGTCCGGAATATTGTCGATAGGCGCGAAAATCCCGAGGGTTGGCAAGGGAGCTTTTCTGTATTGGGAGAGACGAAAGGGGGGTCGTATTTCGTGGGGAAACTAGGCTTGGCACGTAATTGCACGCATTGTTTGATACGCAGCAGACGGCTCGAATCAGTGACTTCGCGTCGAACGCCGCCATTCTTCAGTCAATGAACAGGATCCCATTGTGATGAAACGAGCGGCGATGATTTACTCTGCCAACTCCTCGACACTCCCGTCACGCCTGACGCGCACTCTACGGCACTTCCGCAAACTATGATCGCCACTGACAATGAGTCACTTGTAGTAATGGCGCGTGCCTCATTATCGGGAATTGGAAAAGACAATTTTTCTTTCATCCATTCGTCGTCATTCCTCTCGCGACACTAGACCCGCAGAATGCATTGAAGCATTATGAGCGTCCCTTGAGAACCCTAAGTATGAATCATCCATTTTGAGTCTTGAGATAAATGGTGGGTGGTGCATCAAGGGGTGGTAAATTAAATTTTAAGATATCTTGATCCCTGTGACAAGACGATTGAAATTCTCTTAGTTTCCTCATGCTTTCTCGATCTTCGATCAGAGAAACATCCCTTAACCAAGGGGGTTGATATGCATCCATTTGGTATTCCAGTACGGATGATAAACTTGTCTCGCAGACTGTTCGATCTCTTTATCGTCGTGAGTGAAGTGCACGGAGTTACGAGGATCACCGAAAAGTGTATTGCGATAGACAAAACTGAACTTGTCATACTGCGAGGGATGAGGGTGGCGACGATGGGGAGGAGAGGAGAAAACGAAGGCCGCTCTGATGTCCCTCAGGGTTCGTAAAGCGAACGAGTCGAGTGTTATCGCTTGGTCCATCTGTATTCACGGCGTTCTTGGCTTATCCAGCAGCAGCCACTCTCATGCTCGCACTCACCCTCTTCAGATTCTCATCCCCTTGGCCCTCCTTCACCCTCGTCACTCTTGCTCCCACGAATCGTATACTTCTCACTTTCTCATCGTCTTGGGATATCTCTTTCTTTCTCTTCCTTGCTTGCTAGCTCGTTCATACTGTCACTCCATCACATCAGCATCTTACCTACCGCTCTATCGCCTCGTACCATCTCAACGGGCACTTCACTCTCGTCTTTCCCTCTCTTTATCTCTATCTTCCTCTTTTAAAGATACGTCCCTCTCCTACTGTCGGTCTGAGCCATTCTTCTCGCGCTGTACGCATGCTGAGTGAGTCCTCTCGCTATGGCTTAATTCCCATTTCCATGGGAAATAATAACGGCAGTCTTTGCGCTGTAGATGCTGATGATCGACGATGGCTCCACTTTGTAATGACGGTAATTTTTCCAATTAAACGTAGTACGTGAGTCATCTTTGACATTTTTCGAAACTCATGGTTTGGTCTTGCTTGTTCTTAAGAATAAGCAGATGAAAGTGGTTGTCTGAACTAGGAACTAATTTTTCCATCTGAAAATTTAAGTTTCGTTTCAGTCACTTAGAAACGTGTAAAACGGGCTTAAGCTTGACCAAGTCCGAGCAGCACAGATTTCTTTGTTCGATCTCGAGATTGTGTTGAGGCCGCACGGTTACCCGACCCAGTCCACAAGCAGGACCTCCCATACTGGGAACCAATCCGGTCTGACCGGTATGGGATCCCATACTACCGTGTCTCACAAACATACAGTCGATCTTTCTCAAGCACTGCCAGATCCTTACTCGAGCTCAGAGAACCTAGCACTTATAACGTTACAATGAATAGGAGTCAAAATAGATATTACCCGATCAGGAAAATGAGTATACAACGTGAGCCTTCGTTCAACACAACGTAACAAACAGAAGAACAAAGGAAATCGCATTAAAAAGTAGTGGTTAGGCAAACCGAAAAAAAAGAACACAAACAAAATCAGAATAAATCCTCTCGATGCGCGCCAAAGCGTTATTCTTTGTAAAAAAAAAATAATCGGTTGCACCCTGGAGTTGAACTCACGTCGAAAATTGGCTCGCGCATTCAGCGATTCGGAAAAAAGTCTGTAACCCTATTAATAGAAAATGAAACGTTGATTTCAATAGAGCGAGCTTTCGCTAGCGGAGCGTACCGTTTGCTGGTACCTTGGCAGCGATTTGTTCGACCTATAATTCCATCCCCCCGAGGCTAGGCTCTCTGAACCCCGACAACCCCTATGTAGAGATATACTGCTAAAAGAACCAATGCTCTGCACAGACTGTACACGTCCTATATCCTGCACTGTGCAATCCCTCTTTTACATGCATTGGTACCAATGTATCTCCTCGATATTCTACCCTTTATTTCCTTCTCCCTTACTGTACTCAACATTCAACCCCTTGTGTATCTTGATATCTTCCTGGTACACGTAGCAACTACCTAGTATCTACTTATGTACCTTAGAATGTTCGTGCGGGCTCGTTCTATCAATGAATAAAATACATGGATCTCAATAACCCCGTTTATTCAGTACGTACAAGGGTAGTGGCCTTTACGTTATAGCAAGGAGTTATGGAAACAAGGACCGCGTAACTGCTGGTCTTCGTTACTATGAAATATCGAGAACAATCAATTGAAGACGGTACCACGTTAACCGACTTGGACTCGCGTCTAGCACGCTCGTTAGTCGATTAATTATTCAGATGCCTAGTAGTACAGATTGAACTGTTATAGGGGATGGTTGCTTGGTTTTTCTGTTTTGAATAAGTCAATGGTTTCAATCGAACGAAGAAACGTGGTAGGGATGGATGATTGTGAGTTGGACTGGTTCCATTTTTTTTTTCCATTCAATATCCCTTAAGAATTTTATTATAGGGTTGTCTAACGTACTTATCGGAAATTATTAAATAAGAATAAGCAAAATACGATATACGTTGAGATTTTATCTTGAACTTGGATTTTTTGCGAAGAACATTTAATCGACACATTTCTAATAGTCGATATGACGTGTTGCAGATAATTTCTCAGAACGGCTCGTATATTTTACAGTTGGCGGAGTCTCCTGATAACATCGTTAGATAAATGAGTCATCCCCAAAGAGATGAAAGCATGTCACCCTTTCGTCACCCTTTCAGTCTCATAATGCCGCTGGTGCGTCAACCCTCCCGATTTTGGGAACGTGATAACCGGAAACGGTCTTTTAGAAGTTGGCCGGCAGTTTGCTTTGTGGACTTAGTTAGCCAGGGGCCCCTCGACCCAGCCATTCTTCACACATGCAGATTAGGATTTAGCGACCCGTCGAAAGGAGGTATCACGACTACTCCTGAGAGGTTCTATATGTGACCATTGGGGTGGATTCACACTGGGTTAAGCAGAGAATCAACCTCTGGGTCAGATCCGTGATTAAACGATAAGAGCCACCAGCTCTATCCTTAAGAAGCATTTAGTCGAGCGACATGAATCAGCGGACTGTCTTTAAGGCGCATTTGCATGAATTATATTCTTACATAAAACCAAAAAGATAGACCAGCAGACACAACGTCCGTTATCTTATCTCGGGTTGACTTATCTTACCGTGTAAAAGATACCGTCGATAAAGTAGAGCGCTGTATGTAAGTATCGTTATACGTACCTGCTACCGTCTTAAGTAGAGGCAAAAAGATTCCACCGGTAGAAATTAGAGGTTTAAGGTCGTGTCGGGATTAAGAAGCTAAGCCTTAGCGATGCTGTGCTAAAACAAGGGTTGATAATTTCACGACGTAAGAACGCAATTACGAATCAGACAGCGAAGCGCGCGGCGTGGAAGCAATTGAGACGTTTCTCGTGGAAGGGGTTGCAGGGGGTACGAAGAAGGCTCGGCCAATTTTCGGGCTCCTAACCCAAAAGCGCCTCCTCTCTATCTCAAGGCATATAACCCGTCCGCAAGCGTTGGTGTTTAAGAGTGGGAGGATTTAATTAAGGCGTTAATTGGAAAATGGCGAGGCTTAATCGCGCCGGAGGGTTACGAGTAGAGGGTAGGTTAAGGATGGTCTCGGGGTCGACCATTTTCCTCCCTGTGAAAACTGCGACGATAACAAGTCTGTAGAAACCATTCCCGCGACAGTCATGGCATACACATCTACCTATCCATCCCCCATGAACATCGCTACCAAAATCGCCAAAAGCGGAAACAAGGAGAACCAACCCTAAAACACCCCTAAAGGCAACGTCACAACTTTTCTCACCGAGCCGCAAACTCGGCGCAATTTCACAACCGGTTACTATTTCACAACCCTTATTCGCGCAGTCGGGCTTTCGGGGTCCGGTGGATAAACCAACCCCTAGCCAACTTCAAAATATCCATACCAATATCTCCAACCGCTCCCTAGGATCGAAATTTAACAAGGGAGATATTTTATTCGAAAAACTCTCAAGACCGTCCATTTTCCAGACCCTTTAAGATTCGACTAAAAGGGTCTGCCAAGCCTAACCTAACCTTAGAATCCCTACTTATCCTTACTTCAACCAATTGATACAGATTCAGTCAGGATTTCTCAACAAAAAAAGAGGGAGCCACGATACACTGGATATGTTACGTCTCACACTGCTTTGGCATATATTCACCTGATTCCCGATAGCTCGTGATTGATACATGTGTGTCGAACACACGGAGTGATTGATGCGTCCAATCGACGTCAATATGCCGAGCTATCTCTTTAGTCACTATCCATTCCTTCTCTTCCTCTCTCTCGCGGCAATCTCTCGTCAATTCTCTCTTTCGATTTCGCTCACACCCATCATCCCTTATTCACTTTCACGAAAACGCATATGTGGGTTCGTACGTTTAGGCATCTGGAATTTAGAATTCGTTTATGGAACCAAGTCAAATTTCCAAGGGTTGATTTCCTCAAACTCGCTCTTAAATAATTTACCCAATTTTACTTGCTTTACTTGCAGATATCAAATTGACCTACATCAAGTTCAAGATAAGTGATAAGTTTCTCTACCCCATGTGGAAATTGGTAACTTTCAACCTCTCGAGCTACTCTGATTAGGTATGCGATCTAAATGATACTATTAGTATTAACCACTACTGCTCCTGTTTCGAATGTGACTACTACTAGTATCGGACTTACCCCTAGCCGCAATTAGTGTGTTACGGACTTTAAACTCCGTGCTGCACCTAATTGCCAATTATAATCCCTATTAATTACAACGATTTCAAAATGGCAGCACACGCCATTTAGTTGTAATTCCGGAAGGCGCGGACGTATTAGGATTATCGCCAGGCCATTTAAGCGATAAACCCACATCCTTTTGTAATTGGTTGCTGCGCCGTTTCTCGAGAAACCAGCTGCCTTATCATTTCGATAACCGTCCTCTTATCCGATAAGCAATTATTTATTTTCACCGACACGAAGGAATTTCCTGCAGTCACCTCCCGAGGATCTTGTACATTTTTTATTTCTTTTCCCCCTATTTTTCCTTCTCTCATCTTCAGTTCCCCTTTGTTTCCTAAACAAGTCCAATTAAAACTTGTTAAATTGACGCAATCACCATGGGACTTCTTAGCCGATCTAATTTGCAAGAAAAGTCAAAGCACGTCCGGGATGTCCGCGAACAAAGCCGCTGCTCGATAATAAAATAGTCAAGGACATTAGCAATTTTTTTTATACGACTTTCCAAAACCTTTAAAAAGAAGAAGCTGTCAATAAAAATTGAACAGAAAATTCAAACAGGATATTCGAAGATCGATCGATCGATCTAAATATGGTGGATCCATCTATATACGTACACACGTACACAGTACAGGGAGTGAACGAACCTCTCGTTCAGAATTTCAAATGTATTGAAACCCCCAAGAATTTCAATGAAATCTCCGAAGCAGCGGTAGTGCGCGAATCAATCTCATTTTTGCAAGTTTCGCGTAGACGTTCTATTGCAAATATAACGCGGAAAGTATATAGTAGCTATTTGAAAAACCCAATCGCCGCTTTTATTTATTTCCTCTCCATGGCGCCGAAACGCGAATCTTGCGTATACCTAGAGAGAGGCGTATTACTAAGAAAAAAAATATATATGCACCCAACATTGGAAAAAAGATCCGAGTGAAAAGCAGAGTACGATTGGAAAGTGCAGTAGGTGGCACCAGAAGGAAAAGGCGTTGAACGCGAGCAAAGAGGCTTTTCTGCTCGGTTAAATATAGATTTTCGTACTCGTACTCGTACTCGTGCTTACTCGTCACTCATGACTATTTCTCTCTCACTCTCACACGTTACAATCTGCATTTCACCGATTTAAATCCGTCCAGGGAATCCTGAGTGAATCACACGAATCGCGACTGAACCTCAACAAGGTACAGCAGTAGTCCGTAGACGAGAAGCTGTTCGAGATAAATCTGAAAATAAAATTCTATAAAATTGGTGTGAATTTTATAGATAAAGAAATGCCTGTAATATATACACATACCCAAGAACGTGTACATACGATGTGGGGCGTCGAATTAAAGCCAAATAAAATCGGACACTATCAAGTCAAATATCAAACGGAACAATCGGCAATAGCCAGACAAATATTTAATTACACTGGGCGACAAACACAGACTCACGTGATGATACGTTACTCTATACGTACTTTAGTACTTTTTCTCTCGCTCGCACGCACGATATCTGTCTCGGATTCTCTCTTTCTCTGTCGCCCGATGCGTGTGTGTGTCCCCTGCAAATAGCACACATTCATTTTGGAATCGATTCACGCATCGCCGATTCCGTGTCGGATAATAGCATTTCGAATATGCATTCGACGCTAATATGTTTGATTGTGCTCAGTTCGCCGTAATGGCGATAATTATTATAATTTAGGATATTATCGAGGACACACAGATCCACCATTAAGCTCTTGAAATTTTGATATCCGGTCCTATGCGTTGTTCATGGATCGTGGTGTTATGGAAAATTTGTTTAGGGTAACAAAAGTCAAAGAACTTGAACGTTTTTTCAAAATTTGAGAAACGTAAGAAAAAGAATCTCAAGGAGTTTTCCCTTGGCTCAACAGTTGAGACACAATTAGCAGTAGAAACGTGCTCGGGTGAACTATTGGATCCGTTTCGTTCTTCATAAATGCTTAGTCACGTCACACGCTATAGGTCTAAGAAGAGAATGAGTATAAAATTACCAGAAGAGGCCATCTTGAATTCAAGGTACACTCGGATAGTGGTGAGATTCGTCTTTATAGATGATTCAATGTATGCACGTGTTATACATAAGATGCAGAGAAACACAGAAAATGTGATCTGGACATTTCGAAAAACTATTTCATTTTTTTAAATCCAAATCAAAATCAAGAAATACTGTTGAATTATTGATTCTTCCTTGGAAATTGTATGACGTTCATTGTTAGTCACTTGATGAACTCTGAACTTCGTCTAACAATAACGTACGGATCGATAGAGGATAATTGATAGGTCACTAGACACAGACGAGTCTCATCTATTGGTATTCAAATTAATGATTTAATAATATCGTTGATGTAATTATTTATGTGAATGCACTTTGATGGAGTGCTTGTCAAGCGGGTTTGAATAATCCATGATTGAAATGAGCTCGGTACCAGCTGGTTGCATAAATTGTCGCGAAATCAACAATATATTCATCGAACTGGTTTGCGACGTTCCTATTTGCAAAATAACATCAACATCTGCAAGCAAATAGCGAATCTGCTTACAGGTATGAAACAATACTGTACAGCACGAGTACATTGAAGGATAAATACTCTGCTAGAACAGTTGCTTTAATGTGACAACTTTGCTACATGAGAAGGAAGGAGGAAGAAAGAATTTCGAAGAGCAAACAGCTTCTCCGTTCAGCA
Organism: Syrista parreyssii; assembly: GCA_030142615.1. Lineage (NCBI taxonomy): Eukaryota > Metazoa > Arthropoda > Insecta > Hymenoptera > Cephidae > Syrista > Syrista parreyssii. The sequence continues at coordinate 286,125 of JARQTG010000211.1, forward strand.
CTAGCTGAACTTGCTTGCAAGTTAGGGAAAAGTCCGGAGCTTAGCAGGTTCCGTAGGTGAGATCGAAGGGCAAGGACGTTCTTAATTAACGGAATTAATGGCGCGACAAAATTCAAGTCCCTTCTGCCCAGTCCACCCTTCTCTTGTCAACCCATCCTTCTACCCCTGGCGACCAAGAAACTTTGTTTGAAAATCCGCTTGCGTGAAAGGGGTGACAATTTAGAGTTCGCACTGGATCCGCTTGCTAGATGGTCCGTGGTCCCCTTTTTCGCATTTCTATACGTATCTGCTGCATGTAGATGTATATGGTTCGCGAATTTATAAATCCGTATGGGAGTGAACTCTACGTTATGATGGATCCTAAAAAATACTAATTGGAAAGAAAAGCCAGGTGCTGCTACAAAAATACTTATTGACAGCGTGACGCCAATGGTGGAGACTCGTTACGCATCTGGCAAACGAGAGCAGCGGTAACTTGGATTTGTAAAAAGATTGCACGGGTCAGCGACCTGGAAGAACAAACGGTGTTCAGTGGACCGTGTTCCATTCGCATTCCCTTGTTCCCCAATCCCAACCCTCGGCCAGGCTATCCAGTACCAAGTTGCAGTTCTCGGTCCTGGCCCAGTTTTACCCTCTTGGCACACACTGATTTCTCAGGGTTCTCCCTTTCCTTGCCATTTCGTGGTCGACGAGTGGATCTCTTTTTCTGTATCGAATGTGTAGCTGGGCTTGCGTGTAGGAACGTCTTTTCTTAAGATTTATTTCTTCTTCTTCTACTTATATCTAAGTGTCCGTAATATAGCTCCGTATATATGTAATATAGATACTAACTCCTTCTGTACAGGAAGGAAGTTGATGTCTACTTTTCGGACAGAGAGTCACGCTACGTGGAAATTGTAATAGTCGAATAATTTTGCCTGAGAAAGAATATCCAAAGGTGCAAGGATTTTATATTCGGTATTTTACTGGTACCAGAAGTGGATATAGCATGGCAGGTGATCGGGAAACTGTACAGAGGAAATGAAACCGTCCAGTACTTATGGAAGTGTGAATTGAAAAGATTTTCAAACAGTATCTGATCGTAATCTTGTTGCTAGAAAAATTTTTGAAAAGCTTCTGCATCGGTATTTTCACTTCTCTACCGGATCAAGGTCCATATTGAATTTCTTTGAATTGCCACATAATCAAAAAGAAATAATATAAAAGAAAAATTGTTTCCTATCCTCAAAATGAAAAATCATCTGTCACATTATTTTCCCATCTTACATAAGTCTTCTTGCTCGCCTTCTACCTTCGTCCTGTTTCTAAATGTAAAAGGTGATTTCCTCGTAGTGACCACACGTCACACGGATGTGCACAGAACATACGGAACAAGGTTAGGAAAGGAACACTTACGGTCGCCAGGGAAATCATAGTTTTACCACAACCAGCAAGCTTCCATCTTCTTCCCAGATGGGAGCTTAAATGTTCCTGAAAACTTTCACGAAGCTTGGACACGTCCCTCAGTCACCTACCACAGGAGAATCCGGCCGAGAAGCGGTGGTGTCAGGAGTCGTCGATATCAATTTGAAAATTTAAAAGGACTCTTATTGATTTTTCATATCGATCATTTTGCTCCGATTGATTTCTAGATTTAACGAGGATCAATATTATTACGTTCGCTAAAATTCATTTTCAATTCATCCGGGTTTTTGTGTCCAAGCCACAGTTACCGGCTGCTGGTAGTCCCCGAGTTCGTGAGAATATCGAATCTGTGTAGAGGTGCTATCTTTGGATGAATAGCCTTAATTATGCTCTAATGAGTCGGTCGACATACCGACACGTGAATCAGCACCTCGAAGTATCTTCAAGGAATAAAATAAATGTATATATATAACCCGTAGAACAGGTAAACTAGATAAAAAATCCAGACAAGATGGAACGAAGAAATTCTACGGAAATCTCGTGGAAGACAAAATCAAATTAGTTTTCGAAATCTGATGGATGCGGAATTCTTGGTCTTTGTCGTTGTAGACATTTTTTAAAATTACTTTCAATTAATTTCTTATTCGTGTATCTTGGGTTCAGACGTTATTTTTTGCTTTGAGCGTTAATAGCAGATGGCATTAATTTTAAGTAATGCTTCACTAGGAGTCTGATACTTGGACCAAGTGGATGTGGACATCGATACAAATATTATTTTACTATATACGAGGATGATTTAGGCCACCACTCGATTATAGACTTTACGAAAATTATTCGGGTGGAAGGTCGATCGAGCTGTCGTTGATATATTTCGCTCGTTAAGTCTTGTAAGATGTTTTTTTGAGTTCATGATTATAATTTCATACCGTGAAGAAGATACTCGAGTCTTGTAAAAAGACGGCCCGAAGGCGAGAGAGTGGAAAGAAAAATGAAATACAAAAATAACGAATCATAGTTTTACCATAATTCAGACAAAAAGAAATCAAAGAACCACGTAAAATTTCCATGACACTGATTTAAGAAGATTTCGTTATTCTCATCCCACAATCCGTGAAAAAAACTGATCAATTCCTTTTCCAAAAAAAAACAAGTCGTTTGCATAGCACGTGACAAAAATGACGTATTCGTCAACCTTACAAAAATATTATCCATTACGTTAATTCAGATTATGCAGAGTAGAAATAAAAATCCAGACATCCCTCCCCCGCTCCGAAATTAAATACCAAACACGTATTGCGTGTGATATATGCAATATTGACACGTAAACAAACGTTCTTAAAAGCTCGTGCAAGCTCAACGTACATTTACATACGATACCCAGAGAAGCAGACTGCATATTCTATACCCTACATGCGTACCAAGCAACGGGGCTACGTGATGCAAATTATAATTCGCATACATTCAGGCGACAGATTACACGAGTCGTTATTTCTGTCATGGGTAAGTAGCATTAATATTTCCCAGTGAATATCTGCAGGGATCGATTCAAAGAAGGGTAGAAGAAAGAAGACATCTATTAACAGACCCCTCGAAATATTTTCCCATTTACTGTCATGTCATTGTTTTTATTTATTTTCTCCTTTCCGCCCGTCTTCTCAGTCTCTCGAGTCCACTTATTGGCGTCGCTCCAAAAAATCCGAAGCGTTGGAGTTGCCTTAGTCAGACCCAGCCAGTCACGTGTTCACCGAGCAATTCCATGTCAGCCATTGCTTAGGCCACGTGTCCAACAAGATGGTCTTTGATGCTCGCGTATCTCTTTCTTGTCTATCTGGATGCATCCCAGGCTCTGACAATTCTTATAGAGATTTATCTTCTAGTGGAAGCCAAGGAATTTCTAGCCAAAGACATATATCGGGACGGATTCAACGAATCGAGCTCGCAGGAATTTCATCCTAACAAGTAGGTTCGATGAAATTCTGTAAATTTGATATTTCGAAAATTCATATCCAATACGTGAAGCATATAGAACAGTCATAGATGTCAGGATCTACTTCATCGGGATCGAAGAAAACAATTGAAGATCGTGAGCGCTCTAGTGGTGCTGATGTGTTCGCAAATCTGATTGGCCTGGGGCATCTATCACAGCGCACCTCTCGGCAAGATACCGCATTTTGAAAATTCGTAGCGTCATTCACGGTGTAGCCTGGCTCAGGTATAGACGTGTATTATTTTGTGCTGTTTTGGATAGTTTATCGTGAAGTTATTCGCTTGAGGGACTTGTAACCCGGATAGTGTGTTCCTGTGGATATTAGGAGTAACTGGACGACGGTGAGTAGTGACACTTATAGTGTAATTTTACAACTAGTTTCTTCACGAGATCAACCGATTTTTTCTGTTCCATGAATTCTTACGCGTCACCCTACGGTTTCCTGATCAATACAAATCTGAGAATAGCTAAAACGGTGACAAACAGAAGATCGGTTTCTCCCTTCTTTCTAATTGAAATTGGTTATTGGGTCAAATCATTCAGTCCACGTCTCGTGGAATCGCCTCCCTACGGTATGGGAAACGATGAGTCATTATCGTCAGTTATCGTTTATCGTCTAGTACTACGTCGTTCATAATTTGCGTTGTCTCTGTGGGAACGTATTTTATAATATCTTTGGGTACTGTCTAGTACACGTTCTGTATCATCTTGATCTATACGTGATTTTATTTCATTGTACTGATTATTATCGTTATTTTCCTGTAATTAATCGAATCTGTCTATGGATTTTGTTTCTGATCATTTTGGGTGAACGTCCCCACGTTATTTGTTTTTATTAATCAGTTACCATTTTTATCTTTCGATTCAAGATACCACTGCATGAGAGCTGACCAGGGTCATATATGGAGATAATATCGCGGTAGAGCGATACCCCAAAGTGTCAAACCTGGCGCCCAAAAGTATTGTACATCTGGTCCTTTTGGATTTTCCAGGGTGCCATTTGTTTGTAGACCACATCAGGAAAGTGTCGTTAGAGTACATAGAAAAAGTACTTGGAACCGGTGGAAGGCTCAGAGAGAATCTGGTGGTGAAGACGTTAAAAGTAACTTGATAAGGTTTAACTCAGGTTGGGCTAGGGCTGAGCTTGCATCAATCATCGTCACATTAGGGGATTTACAAGTGGATGAAGGATTATCGCGTGGAAGGAATGTGCGATCTTCTTTAGCGTACTCTATTGAAAACTCTCGGGAAGGTCAGATATAGGTATATACTTATATGTAAGGATGGGTAAGAATTTTCGCAAAAATCTTCCCTCGAGGCGACGCTTTAGGTACTGCGTGACAAGGTACTGTGTGGTTTATCAGTGGCAGATAACGAATTCATAAATTCTCCTCGTCACTTCTTCATGTTTTCTTTTTTTATTCAGTCGTTCACATTGCTAGGAAAAAAGGAAGTTTTTCAACCCCTAAAAGGCCGAGCGAAAGGGTGTCGCTTCTCCCCAAGTGGGCAATGACTGGGAGCAAAGCCGAATGGGGTGGCGTAGAAAGACGAGAGAGGATAGGAGGAGTGGAGGAACAAGAAGAGATGGGGGTGAGTGTATTTTTTTATATATAAATGCAACCCCGTTATTGCGTCGCCGGTTTTATCCAGTTTGTGACCCAAGCTATCCTATCCTTTGAGAATCTTGGGTCGCGTTGCCTCTTATCCCACATTCTTTATTCTCCGGATCTACTTCAGTCGCCATCTTAAAGGGGAGAACTTTGTTGTCTAGCAATATACAATTATATAATAATTTGAAAGCAAAGACGAGTGAGGAGTGTGGAAGGGGTATAGGGGTGGCAGGATCTGCTTTTAGTTCTTGACTCTCTCGTATTTCATTTTCATTTCTAGACCTCCTCCCTGTTACCACCTCCTCCTCAGCATACATCCCACCCTTTTCTATTTGCTACCCCATTCAACTCTCGAGAACCCTCTTTACCTTTAACTCGTCTTATTTTTATTTTTGTTTCATTTTGTTTTGTATTCGTTTTAAGAGAATACGAAACTCTATGCGACTTCCTTCTGAAGTCTGCTTTACGTATTTCCGGTTTTGGTTTAATTTTAAATTACGATACGAAAAAAAATGAGGTAACTGGGACAATGGGAAAAATAAGAAGAGAGAAAAACGGAAAAGGGAACAATACCTTAAGAATCGTGAATAATGAGGAATGTATTTAAGAAACGAAGAAGTATGTATACCAAAAAGGGTAACAATGATACAAGATGATTAAACGTTAAAAAAAAGGATATTGATTAAAAGAAACGCAGAAACACATCGTTATAAATAAGGAGGGATGCTCCAAGTATTCGTGAAAAAGCCAAGATGGCTTCAGCTCGCGATCCTTAACGAACGTAATCGTTAGCTTCGAATAAAGATCCAAGAAACGCCATAGGGTCAGAGTGGGTAATACAGTAACCCATTGGAAAAAGAAATGAACGAGTACAAATGATCAAAAAGAGAAGCTGTGAGCACAAGTCACAAAACTCCCAACGATCCGTGCGCTGACAAATATGAACAAACTGAAGAAATTGTAGAACTGTAGAAAAATAACCTAAAAGTAAAAAGCATAGAGTTCTAGGTAAAAGATACCAACCACTATATCCTCGAGTGAAGTTGGTAAACCGATACAGGGAGCAATGGGGCTGGCACACATGCCATCTACACTCCACCCCCCTCCATTAAATTCTCTTTCTCTTCTCCCTGTCTCTCCTCTCCCTCTTTCTCTTTCTCGTACTCCCCTACTTCGCGCAAAGTTAATTACTTTGAAAAATAACCATTTCCTTTGTCTGCCACGGCAGGGCCGACAAGTAAGGGCCATTAATCTACCCGTTAGCGGAACACGCTGGAGCGATCTATGTATTTTCTTGCCATGTGTGGAGAGGAGGGATGGCGGGTGGAAGCACCATCATGTAAGAATATCGTGAAACGTCCGATAGGTACAGTCTTTATGAGAAACTAAAAGCGACCGCGTAAAAAGCCAGGGCGTTCACTAAGTTCGATCCCAGGTGCAGTGACCCGAGTCAACCTGAAGTAGCTAAAGGCAAATGTATTTGTCGAAATCCCTGAATCTTTTAAAAGTGCATTAACTGCATGGTATCCGGTAGTTTCACGTATTACGGTTATCAGACTAGATTGAAATCCAATACAGGGATATATAGTGTACCTGGCCAGGAGAGCTCGTATAATCGATACCTTTGCTTACTATAACGTCCTTCAAATAATCCGCGTCCAAGATCCATTTAAATTCGCCGTAAGATACGTAAAATCAGATATCCATTAGCAAAATGGATGATCGTTTAAAAGTGGACGCGACACGTTGACATCACATCGCCACAGTCGTTTTCGGCCGCTGAACGATGCGCTAGAGTAAAGCGCTTTGAGCAAGCTCACACATGGTTTTGTGTCCTCTCATTCTTTTTTTGACTATTTTCAATTCTTTTTTCGACTGACTTTTTTTGGTCCCTCTCTCTCCCTCTGTTTCCCACATCATTTCCCCAAGGTTATCTCTATTCTGCACCTACATACTCTCAACCCCCCTATCCCATAGGCACTGATGAACGTACCTACCATGTGTGCCAATGGTGACCAACCAGAGCTTTTTTGTCATTTACAGCTATTGATGAAGTCCCGAACGAAAAACACTAATGGCGCTCGCGCGGAAACGATTTTCCGGCATTTCACGTAAAAGCCGAGCTCGGTTGCTCAATGGGCGGACACCCTCTTTATGGTCCACGATAAATAAGCCACGCGCACGATAAATTAGCCCAGGACCTGAATCCCTTTCGTTACCCTGAGCGAAAATAAAACGTTCCTCTTTTGCTCGGAACCTCTCCCTCCTCCTCTCTCGCTTTAACTGTCTCGGTCCCATTTCTTTTTTGTTTTCCATTTCACCTCTCCTTTTTTCCTTTGTACCTTTGCAAAGTTCTTTCTGGTTCGCCGCAGTGCTTGCAGGATATTTATGTGCACCGTTTCGTGGTGCATTCCATCAAGGAGAACCAGAGCGAGAGAGAGAATAAAAAATGGCGGAATGCTCACGGATTTTTGCAAGTTCCCCGTGCAAATCGGTAAAGTCCACATGCCGTGGTCATTGCCATTCGTGAGGATCCTCCACTATTTACAGGATGCAGGGATTTCGTTGTATCAGACGCAGGCGAGGGGATGGCACGATTTAAATTGTAATTAGTCCCGGGACCGAGGCTGCCTAAAATATGCGGGACACGCAGCGATTAATTAGAAGGTACGTACAAACTCGCTCTGCGACTGTTTGCCTGCTTTTCTGTCTCTCTGTCTGTATATCCAACCACTACGTTCATCCATCTGTCTGTTTATCCCTGTTTCCTGTCTGACTGCTGCTTCCTACCTTGATGCTGCTTTGCGGCTTATTTAGCGTTCCCTCTACCATGTCCAACGATCATAGATGACTTTGCCCTCGAGTATTATTCCATTACCCCCCTCTCTCGCTATTTGATTATAGTTAAACGAATTTACTTGTACGCGGAGGAAGTGGTCAAGGGTCATTTCTCGAAAACAGTATGAAACAAGGAAATCAAGTAAACTGAAGGATCTCGATTCAGTAGGAATGAAATCTCTGAAAATTTTACACGGCAGCTGTTGGTAAGCGGAAATAATAAATTTTCGATAAGTTGTTGCCTGTTTATTTAAAAAGGTGTTTTTTTTTACATACGTGTTAGATTTTACTCATACTGAACGTCTGTTTGATATAATGGTGCTATAAGCGTGGAAACCTTTACCTCCATCTACTATTTCAACTTATTTCAATCTGCAGGGGTCATTGATTTTTATGGACTCACCTTACCGCTCTGTAAACTTCCAACATGAAGAATTCAAGGGATTTTTTTTAACTTTCCTAAGGAAATCGGTAGGCACTTTACGTTACGTTATATCGTGAGGAAAATCGCATAGCCTGACTGCGAGGCATAAGAAGGAAAGGGGACAGGGGGTTGCTACCCTCTCATTGAGAAATAAAACGTCGTACACAGACACACCGCGTGGTAGCCGTGAGAATAGAAGCTGTAAAGGTCTACAAAAAAGTGAAAGGAGTTTAATGAATAAAAAAAACAAAGATGGAGAAAAAGAGGGAATGACAAATCGGGGTGGAAATCCGTCGTGATTCTCGAGAGGGATGAGTCGAGTGTTGACTGTTAATTACGTGAACTTAATGCGTTCAGTTTACTCACTGTAAACAGCCACAACGAAGCCGACGCTATTTCGTGCAGATTTCTCGTAAGTTACGTGTGAGGCTTACCTGAAACAAAATTAAATAATTTCATTGAGAATTGAATCGCAATTGGATATTTGGCTGTAAAAATACAAAGTGGTACATGACTTGAAATTTGTGTCTATAGACCCTTCACTTTGAGCAAACTGAATGCAGACATAAGATTTCATATGTAAAATTTACAGACTTGTGGATAAAGCTTTAACCCCATTTTCTGGCACTGTACATCTCTTACAGTCGTCGCGACGAATTTCCTCAGCTCGACGAACGTGAATCTGTCGTTCGCGAATAATAAATGCAAATGGAGATTCAGAAATTGTCTCGGCGCACCTTGGACCAAGTGAAATTGCGAGTTGCTCGAGCATGGCTAAAGCGTTCAATTCGTGCCCCATTGGCTCTCGCAAAATATATTAAATCATATTCAATGGTGAATTTGGAACAAGGAAGGCATTTAATAATCTCTGGCATAACATCCAGAGGGTGCGACGATCGAATTCAATATTATTTGAAAATTCTACAACTTCATCTTCCCCACTAGCTGTACGTATGACAGCTGCCAATCATTTTTGAATATCAAATTCACTATACACAATAACCTAAGGCACATAAAGTCCCTTTTTCGAATTCTTTTCTCGGATTTGTGAATTCTCTACAAAAATTTGGACTCACCTCGATACCTCACTGTTCCACGGAATTGGAATGGATATCAGCTGGCAGATACATTTGAGACTCGCAATGTGTGTCAGCCGTTTCGAAAACGGGGCAAACTAGTTAGCCCCAGGGCCGCGTGTATAAACATAAACCCTAGTTAGCGCCAGAGTATAAGCTCTAGTTAAGCCACGAGTTAATCGTTTGTTTAGCCCGGCGCTCTATATTTAACGCTTTGCTTGCAACACGTCACCTTTGGACAAACAGGCCGACGGAATCAAAACGTAGAAGACCGACGCCGAGGTCCGTCGCGCTCGATGACCTCGAGGTGAAGAAAGAAGCAGAAAAGGAAGAAGAAGAAATAAACGAGAAGATACCACACTATTAATACAACCTAACCTACCGCATGTTACGCCATGTACAGACTCACCCAAGAGTAAACGCAGACCCGAACAAGGTCTATGAAGGAGAAGTGTCAAGTATCGAATTATTATAATAAAAAGTTCCACCAATTATCCTTAATAAAATAAACTCAGCCTTTCTCATCCTATACCCAGTGTACCCATAAAATATAATTACAGCTATTACCAACTTTAACTGCTTTACATGGAAAACTCAAGAAGGACTATTGTGTATGAAAAATAATATATGCATGTAAAAAAAAATTGCACCTATGAGTAAATCGTTCGTGTGCTAGTAACGACGATATGTAGAGTTTGCGTACAGTGTGAATATTGGCTACTGAACATTGCTAGATGGTCTGTGAGTCTTGATATGCATACGTACTATCGGTAGACTCCAGCCGGTCGCTGGGCAAGTGCAAGCCCACCATAAATATCATGTTAAACGGGCTCGATTTACTGTCCAATAATGGTCGAATACCGGGGACTGTGTACGACGATAGTCCATGGACGTTATACAAGACTCAGTGTTGCGCATAAGAAGAGCCTCATTGTCAAGTGCCGATAGGGATAGCTGCACTTTACGATTCTCATAAAGGTTCGCCACCCTATGAAAATTGACTGGGTATATGAAATTTATGGGTAAAAATACGTTGGACGGTATAAGTTGGTTTGTATAAATGAATAAGAGTGACAGACGAAAAAAGTGTGTTGAAAAATCTGTCGATGAAGGAGGGACTGATAACGCCTTGACGAACGCGTCAATTAATCTTATCCATTGAATCCCATTAATTAGTCGGTGTCTACGGAACCTTTGGAGACCGCAAATAAAGGCCCCCGACGCATTTGGCTACCAGGGTAAATAAGAGATCAAACAATTTAACAGAGTGAGCTCGGAGTCCGCGTTAACGTATCGCATAGTGGATAGAGACTTTCCGGGATGAACTAACCCCCTAACCTAACCTGTTTAACTAACTAGCTTGGTTGGCCGTTCAACTATCATCCTCTCCTGGTAGCGCTGACTAGGAAGGCTTACACCTCGGCGAGCCCAGTGGCAGGTAACGATGGAAGGATGGGACTTTGGCAATCGTGGAGAACCCAAAGTCAAGGGATAGTGTGTGTGCCGCTTGTTTTCCAAGAAGACAACAACTTCATTAGGCCGATCCTCCGCCCGTTTCCACTCTATCATTCCTTCATGAATATGTATGCGAGGAGGGAGGGTGGGAGAAGGGGTAGTCTTATAGAGATTGCGAGAGAGTGAGCGAGTGAGTCCATAAGTCGAAGGGGAATTGGACTGGGTCAGAGAAGAGCAAGATGAAGATGGGAAATGGAACGAGGAATGGGAGAACCTGGACGCAATACTACCAGACCAATCATGGCTCGAAGTAGGTACCGTCGTAAAGGTGTCGGCTGAGCTTGTAGCAAGGTTTTCAGCGCTAGTCATGGAATGACTGGTAAGGTTGGAATGCGTGACCAAGAGCGATACCTGGTTTAAGAAGTTTATGAACCAATTTGGTACCTCACTACGGTCGACTGTGCACTTGGAAAATATCTAGTCGCTATTTGGTTTACCAATGTCTCTATTATCCTACGTCCTTGGCTGCCGTCAACAGGAACCGGTCCCTGTGGATGTATAACCCTATTCGGACAGGTAAGAAAGTATATCTATATTGCTGCGTAATATATCTGCCTAACTGTTATGACTTATTTGTTTAGAGTTCATGGTCGTTCGAATAGAATATCTGGAATCGATGACTTGGCAGAAACAATTTTGTTGATTATCAAGGAACAACACTCCCGATTGTCAAGGATAGTTTGTAAACACATGGTAACATTCGAAATATATTTATGAATTAAAAATGTCTATTTCTAAGAACAATCCACGTGGTTGGGTATTAATAAAAAGAATACTAATTCATATTGTCTTAATAATTTTAGACTAGCTTCATGCCTAATTCTTCAAATTCAATCTGGTAAATCCTACAGATTTACCAAAGTGGTCGAAAACAGTAGTATATACCAATGAATCTAGCTAAGGAGATTAAAACCACATCCGCTCAGTGTTTCTTAATAGTCTCAAGATTTTATTCACAGCGATTCCAGTAGCAACCAACTTAAATACGTAAGTGACTGCGTAGAGTCTGGGATCCGCACCTTTTGGAGTATCCTAAGATGGTCTCGTAGTCTCATCTAATCAACGTGCAATCCATTCGCGTCAACTCAATCCCTTACATCTTTTACGAAAGATAAGTCAGCCGATGCAGAGACCACCCTAAGCGAAATCTATCACGGGAGCTGACAGCTTTCGATTGACCCACATCGGAACCGACAGTACTCAGAACCAGTTGGCTATATCTAGGAGTGCGAACCATTGTGGTTGAAAGTTCGATGGTATTGGAAAGGTTAAAAGTGAAATGAAAAAATTCCAATACAATAAACACGTTGAGGTAAGCAAGGCAAGTAGTTACAAAAGAATACATCACACAAACCTCAAACTGCGATGAAACATTTTCACACTAAATTATTTACACATTAAATTATTTACAAACAAAATTATTTACAGACAAAATAATTCCCATTTAAAATCTACACTGTCTTTATAATATTATACAGCAAGAAGGTTTGAAACTACTTCAGAATAAGTTAGATAGTGAAATGGAAAAATTCCAATGCAATAAACACGTTGAAATAAACAAGGCATGTAGTTACAAAAGAATACATGAGACAAAACTCAAACTGCAATGAAACATTTTCACACTAAATAATTTACCAATTAAATTATTTACAAATAAAATTATTTACAAACAAAATAATTCCCATTTAAAATCTACACTGTCTTTATAATATTATACAGCAAGAAGGTTTGAAACTACTTCCAAATAAGTTAGATAGTGAAATGGAAAAATTCCAATGCAATAAACACGTTGAAATAAACAAGGCATGTAGTTACAAAAG